>JAAAKO020005432.1:0-20039 GCA_010015015.2 Bolitophila cinerea | reverse complement strand
ATACATTCATTTAATAGTGCAGCATAAACTTATGATACACATAACACAGGGTGTCTCTTTTAATTGTGCTTGTGATAAATCTTATAAAGCACACAAATCCTAAAATTATAAGTCTTAAAACTCATATAACTAAAACTTATACTGAATAAATCTCACAACGCCGAAAACTCAATACTCTTAAACCCCGCATTACTTAAAACTCGTATAGTCTAATTGTCAAATTGTAAACTTAAATATTGTAAAATTTCAAAAATAAATTATTGGGTTTTAAAAGAAATATATTTAAAAACATTTTTAGGCTATGCCAATTTTAGGCAATGTGGGTTTTTGATTCTATGAGTTTTTGGGTTGCAAAATTTTTAGAATTGCGAGTTTTAGGCAATATGAGCACAATGAGTCCAAATTGAGGCCTGCATGCGTTTGTCTCTGTATCTTGAGATGTATATTCTAAAATTAATTAATAATTAATTAATTAATTAACTAAGAATTATAAGTATTAAGCGGTATAAGTATTCCGAATTCTAAAAATTAAGCCTTTTGGTTTTTATTATGAATGAATGCTACAATTTGCTAAAAGCTTTTTTTGTTGATTCTCTGTTTTAAAATAAATGTTTCAATACAAAATGCTATATATTCAAATGTACTCATTAAGAGTTCCACCGTGCGCACTGCCGGACACCCAGTTTCCAGACACTTTAATGATATTTTTCATAGTCTTTAATATAGTCTCAATAATATAGCAGAATATATATAATTCCAAATGTATTTAAAAGCCTTTGGTCTTCGCGTTCGCGCGTGCTTGCTAAACGAAAGATATCCATGAATACCTAACCATCGACTGCTATATACATATTATAATATATACGCAAAAAGTGGAAATAAATTTGCATATTAATTGACCTTTATCGGTGGAGCAGCAGCGCTCGCTGGTGATGGTGGTGCAATGTGAGAACATTGCGTTCGGACTCGTCTTGCGCAGACATGCATCACACACACACACTCAAACAAACGAACCGTGTGGTGCGCATTTTTTTGCTCTCCTCAGGTTCGTTTGCTTAAGAGAAAAAAAACGAATACATTTTATATAAATCTATGCGCATTTAAGATTATTTATTATTGTGTATGTATATTGAGTATATACATTTACGTGTGGAAAGGTTTGAGAGCGGCTAAAGTGTCTTGCATTTAAATTGTTTGCCTTTTGTATGGTATTTATACTGCGTGTTGTTTTTTCATTATTATTTATTGTATTTTTGCTGTTGTTGATTTTATTTATACATTTTAAGAGGATGTGAAGAACTGATACATCTTAACAGCGCATGCGATGTGTGTACGTGGTTATTGAATTTAAAGAAGGCATCATCCCGCTGAAATGCATAGATAATAAATGTCTTGATGGAATTTATAAAGCTGACGATCATTGAATGCCATAATTTCATTTAGGCCTATCTATCGACGTTTCACCTATATAATTAAATGTTATAATAATATGCAATCAGGATTTTCGAAATATTTCATAAACCGAATTATAATAAAACATGTGTTTATAATTTACAATCAATCAAAATTTTAATATTGAAATTTAAAAAAAAATCATAATCCATGTTGACTATATATTTAGTCTAATGTTTATGGATAATGAATAGGAAGTAGCCTATTATAAGTGCGCAATATACTAGAGGTTCTGATTTATTAAAAATGTTTAAATCTCATAGCTTGGGAATCATATAATTTTACAACAAAACAAACGCAAGATTTGGAGAATTACGATTTTGTTTATCGAGATTTATATTGGATATTTTTCATTGTAGAAGTTAGTCGGTAGTATCCATTGGCAGGCGGATGATAGACAATCACATATCAGCTAAGGCTCGGAAATTTATTATCTATTTCAATTTAATTCACCAAAGATACAATTTCCCCGTCGTTGACTTTTACTGCAGACTTCTCGTTTTCGGTAAATTTCTGGAAATTGTTTTTTTTCGGGAAAATATGTTTTTTGGGAAATTATCATAGAACCGATTTAGAGCCCTAAAACGTTTTGAGTATTAAATAAATTTCTATAATTCAAATATAATAGCCTCTAGTATTTTGCGGTTTTCAGAGGCGTCATCTAGACATACGAGCCAATCAAAAGCAAAAGCTAAGATCAGCTGAACCATTAAAAATTGGTTGTATGTTTACTTTTAAATAACCTTTAAAAGGTGTAGAAGTTTTAATGAATTGGCCGATTGAAAACCATGAAATTGATAAATATTCAGATTAAGAAGTCAGCCGTTTTTATTTTATCAATTTCAATTTTATGGTCAATGCTTAGTTTTGATGAAATGCTTAATGGAATTAGCATATAATTAAAAATCGTCATCATCTATTCATAAAATATTGACTATTGCAATTTTTTTTGTTAATCATTATTTACACTCAACAACAATTTAACAATAGTATATAAAGTGTAAAAGCACTAGTTTACAATATTTCTTAATTGAGATTCATTAAATATCTTGGGTATTATATTTAAATATATATTCGGTTCAAAAATTTTGTATTATTACTACGACGATTAAATATATTATTTTTCAATTTTTTTAATCGTTTATAAAATGGCAAAAATACGGTGTGCCAAAAAATCTAAATGTATTTGTGCACAAATATTATTTTTGTGAATTAAATTCAAAGAGCCGTCAAAAATAAAATATAAAATTTGCCCGAATACACTTGAGCATTTCAAAATGCACGTTTGGTAAAAAAATATATAACTTGTCTTGTTTAATATTGGTTATATTCACTATTTCTAATCTCGAGTTATACAATAAAATATTTCGAATATTTTTTAAAAAACTTTTTGGCCAAAAGGAAAAAGTAGAAGTGAGTATTTCGAGTTAATTATCGTTGTTTATTCAGTAAAAATATGTTGGTAGTTGTTAAAAGCATTTTGGATTAGCTATTGAACATTGAATAAAAAATATTTTTTCTATCTTGTAAAAAACTTCTGACCAAACGATACAAAAATGAGGTGGGAATTTCTAATTAATTATCGATGTCTATACACTAAACATATTTCGTTCTAAGCCTTTAGGGAGAGCTATATAGAGCATTAAAAAACATTTTATCTTGAAAAATAAATTCTGACCAAACAAAAAAAAATAGGTTATCATTTCTAAAGAATTATCGATGTCTATCCACTATGTATGTTTTGGAAATCGTCCGAAACCATTTGGGAGCTGTAGAGCATTTATAAAAAAAGTTGAATATAACTTTCTGACTAAACGAAACATGTTTATGTGGTCATTTCTTATCGCATTGCCAATAATAGTTTCCATTGCAACTCAAGCTATAAAGCATCTGACCAACAAAATAAAACTTAATAAAGTTATCAGACCACAAATACCAATATCAACACCAGGAGTTTACTCGATTTATAAAACCCAAGTTATAATACCCAAATAACCAATTCCTGTAAAATTGCTGTATTTGCCCTTATTATGTTAGTGTTTATGTAAAAATGAAGAAATGTACGTTAATATAAAATGTAACGTATGTACGTAAGCATAAATATGTTTGAAATACATTATAAAAGAAATGTACAATTTTAAGGTATGGAATAAAAAGAAGTCTAGCTGAACATTTAGAAGAAGTGTTTGAAAAAATTGAAAATTGTTGATAGTGGTTGATAGTGGTCAACATCATCATCCTAATCCATCATACTTATGTTGCCTATATCATCAAATGAATGCGATAGTTTGGAATCAGACGAAGAGAAGAACGAATTTAGCAACAATGATCATGATCAGCCTTATTTCAGCCCAAGCGAGGATGAAGTATTCGAACCATTTGAAATCGACCTTGCAGAACAGGGTATTGATGAAGGAGCGAGTATGGAAGTGATCTTGAGGATTTGTGTAATTTAATTCAAAATTCGTCGGTACGCATTGGGAGCAAATACTAGGTCCATAGGTCAATTTCTCAACCAATCCTCTAACTTTTCTTAAAATTCGTTAGATCATTTTTACATCGATAATTCCTAGCAGAATTAAAGGCGTTTTAATGGTAATGGGAATGTGTTATTATATTCAAAGCAGTATGAAATGTGATTTAAAGCGACTAATGACTTTAAAGCATATTTAAAGCAATTTAAAAGTTTACTAAATCTTAACTTTGTTATTTGCGGGTTTGAGACCGGGTTTGGCCAAAGGTACTTTCAATTTATAATTTCTAATAATAACTACACTGAAATTACAAAGATAATTACATAAATCAGCGACATTAGTACACTTAAATAAAGTAAATGAAAAAAACACGATCCTTTTTTTGTATTTAATTTAGTTATATAGTTGAATTAAAAACTATAAACCTTTATTCAAAGTTTAATTAAAGCTTATTTAAAGTTTAATTCCTTACGCCAAATTTCCTGATGGCAATATTCAGGGAGGAAGAAAGGGGTAATTAATAAAATAATCAAAAAAAATTTTTATTTGAAATAATCGAAACAATCAAAAAAATTGAATAATCGAAATAATGGAAAAATTGGATAAAACGAAATAATCTAAAAATTCGATAAATCGAAATAATCGAAATATTAAATTAATCAAAATAATCGAAGAATTCGATTAATCCAAAAAATTGTGTAGTCGAAATAATCGAAATATATGATACATCGATAAAATAGATTAATCGAAATAATCGAAACATTCGATTAATCGTTCAACCGAAATAATCGAAACATTAATTGTACAACCGAAATATTCGAAACATTCGATTAAAAAAAAATAATCGAAATAATCGCAACATTCACCATAAATCGTTAAACCGGTATTAAAAAAATGTGATTAATCAAAATAATTAAAACAAAAAATGGAAAATTAGAGTAATCGAAATAATCTAAGAATTCAATTAATAGAAATAATTAAAACGTTTGATAAATCGATTAATCCAAAAATGTGAATAATCGAAATAATCGAAAAAATATATTAATCGAAATAATCGAAAAATTATCGAAATGTTTCTAAATGTTTCGAAATGTTTCATTAATCGATTAATCGCGCATTGCTTTTAAACGAATTGGTTACTTGGGTATTTTGTTAAAAATTGATAGTTATAAAAGAAAATAGTGTGAACAGATCCAAATCGTTTTTGTTCTGGAAAAAATCCCAAAGTTATATCTAGAGTTATTAAAATCGAATAAACTAATTGGCCATTAGAAGTCTAGAAAATTTGAGGCTAGAGTATACAAAAACAGCTTCGAAAAATGATTTTTTTTTGATAAAGTAAATATTACTTCTCGTAGGGCAATCTGGCTCTAGATTATTTACACACAGTTATGCCTTTTAAATCGGTGGAGGCACAATGGCACCATCATTAGAGGCATACGTGACTATTCTTTTAGAGCCTATCCAAAATATCAGTTTTTTCATAAATACTGCACTTCTTTAGATTATCATAATTTGGAAGACATTTATTATCATTTTTGAAAGTTATTATTTTTCCAAAGTAGTTGTAGAACGATTATAGTTTAATCCTGTCGCGGACAGCATAAAACACGGGTTACATAAAAAGTTTCACAAAACGGATGCTCTGAACAAATATAATAACTGCTTACTGCAGTAGCTCTTTAACAAGACAGTCTTTATGGTTCCTATGCAACCACATCTTTATTTCTACAGATATGGACCATCGACGACAAGGTTCTAGCCAGGATTTTGTCGCGGGAGGAGGTTGGGACGTAGTTTTGGGTTTGGTTTTCAGTATTAAAGTGCAAAATTCCGCCGCTAAGCGTAATTTATATTAAATCCTATTAAATTTTAACAAAAGTTAGTACTATTTCAGATTATATATATTTTTTAATTTTTATTTTTTAAGTTTTATTTTCCAGCTTATATTTATAAAGTCGTTATTTTACAGATCGTTACGATTTGGTTTTCATTTGGTTTCTAACCATTTTAGATACAATTATATTTATTAAAAATATTTGGATGCCAGTTATTATTATAATGGCTAAATTTATTGAATCTATAGTTGATATAGATACAATCACTCTGTCCGAGCGTTTCTGGTCAGCGGTTTTTGTATAGGGTCTAGTTCGAAAACGACTAGAATATAGTAGGAGAAAATAGAGTTCTCAAAAATAATTGTCGTACGCAATATTCTCTTAGAGCATATTCAAACTATCAGATTTCATAAATACTGCATTTAGATTATCATAATTTGAAGGACATTTGTATTACATTGCCTACGTACAAATATCATACTTTATAGAAATATCATATTATATATAATCGTATAATCTTTGGTCCACTAATGTCATCTGTCGCTATAGCAAACCGTTTGCAAATCCACAAAAAAAAACAATAAACTAAACGTTTTTCTGTTCACATGTCTATAAGAAACTGTGCATTAGATGTACAATCTCCTCTGTCTTGAGCCGTGCCTTAAGAACTCGTGCATTTTTGATTGACATTCATACACATAAACGTTCATATGTCAATATATTGACATGTGCGCGAGTCTCATGCACACAAAAGCGCTGACCGCAATTTAAATCCACGTAAATCTTGTGCTGCTTGCATTTGGACCAACCACCTTGGCCACCTCGGCAGTCGGCATCGAGTCGTCCATCATATCCGCTCACATTGTGTAGCACATACATTTGATGATGGACACTTAATTAGTGTCTTTGACATTTCTCGAGTTGTGAGCGTCGTGTGCAAATGTTTTGTGCAAACAAAATACAAATATAAATATATTTATAAAAATGACGATTACATCATTCAGTTTATATGCATATATTACAGAAATATTTGTATCCATGTTAATTTTCGAAAAACATGAGTTATGAACCTGTAATGCGCGATTGCTCCTAATTAGTACACCTGTGAGATGTCAAAGCGCGCACTCTGAAACCCACATTCGCACAGATTGCTAGTTAAGTTACATGTTCGTTGGTGCGGCACGGCCGCAGCGCCGCTGAGCTTTTTTTTTAAAACTCTGTTTGTGTGTGTGTGTGTCAATTTTTCATTGAGTTTTTAAAGAGCAAAAGTTAAATTTTACAATGCGGTTTCTGCGCTGCCTTTTAAAGCGCAGAAATGTGCATTGAAATTGAATGTGCGCTCCGCGCGCCTGTATAATGTATATATATATATATGTTTGTGTATATGTGCAAATGTGCATTTGTGCATTTGCGCTCATGTGAATGCTATATTTGCGTGTGTGCGCTCGCGCTCTCCTCAAATGCCTGCATATATGTATATAATTCCGGCGGAATTTTCCAATCTGAAAATTTAGTTTATTTATTTTATAATAAACAGTTAAACAACATCAAGACCAGCGCGCGAACACACACACACGCAAATACATCCATATAGAAAGTTGTTAGGGAATGTGCGCATGAGCTGCAGCAGCTTGCACTGCGCCTGATATGACGCTGTGTATGTATGTGTGTGTGTAGATGTGTATTTCCTTGGCCGGTGCGCTTGCAGTTTTGCATTTTCTATGTGCGATCGCGAATGCGCGCGAGCTCAGCAACAGGTATTTTCTTGCAACATAAATTCACTTCAGAATATACATATATTTCTAGTTTTATGTATACACTCCAAAGCTGGAATATTTGTTTGAGTGTGTGTGTGTGAGTAACGAACGTACTTCAAATATTTGTACTCACATTTCCTAGAACGAACTCGTTGTGCAAAACTCGCGCGCCCGAACACAAGCACATACACGTGTACACACTCATATTATACATACGAGTACATGAATGCACTATACCTATTTATATATATATATAAATGATATTTATTTATGTTTCCACGCACACATCGAATGGTTTGCACCTATATGTACCACCATACATCTATATTTTATATATATATTGTTTTATATTATTCTCTATACCACATGAACGTGTATGTTCAATAACAATTACAGAGTTTGTAACAATCTATTTTAATTTTCACCTCTTGTGGTATGTTTATTTAATATAAATGGAAATGGAAGTGTGTGTATCTGATGTGCATGTGTGAGTTTGTGTGTGTCGCAGAATATGTGTATTTGTATATTTTAGTATGTGTTTGTATTTGAATAGCAATGACAAAAGGATTTAGAATTCAATGTGTGCACAATGGTAATACGACAAAACCGCTGACGAAGACACATTTGTAGGGCTTCTCGGCTTAAGATTAAATCGTGTACAATGTGCATTGTAGCCGCGTTTGCGGTGTAAGCCACAGCGGCTTTTTGCTTTGGTCTATAGTATATACGGTGGCGATATTATGTATTATGTATTTATATTTATTTTTTTCTGCTTCGATAGCTATAAAATTAGCTGAGTTAATATTTTGTAAAATTATAATTAAACAAAACCTTATAACTCTATAATATATAGGCATCATTTTATATATTATATATAATACATATATAAATATATATATAAATACTTAGGTGGATCTAGAAAATAGGGTGGGACATATGGTGACGAAATTATTTGCGAATTAATTTACATGTTAACTAACATTTTTGGGGATCAGTACAAAATTCTTTTTTGTTTTTCAAAAAAACTTTTTATATTTTTTTTTATCAAAATTCTATTCGTCAATGTTTTGCATTTTCGTGTATACATAATATTTTTTGTGAAGACAATTTTGTAATCCAGAATTTGAAATCCAAAATTTGGAAACCAGAATTTAAAAAAAGCTGTTTTTTATCATCGGCACCTGAATTTATGATCTACGCATATACGAAATTAAATTATTGATTAACATAAATCATTTTTATTTTAAAAAGAAAATTGTTGCAAAATATACATGGTATTGTTACTATAAACAACAAAAAGGTTTGTTACCATGAATAAATTGGTGTTACAATAATTAAATGTTAAGATCATTTTTATTTTAGTTTGGAGAGATAAAAAAAATATTTTTTTGGTCACATTTATTTTTTATTGGTTTTTATTTTTTGGCCAATTTAAAAAAAAGACATTTTTTTGTTAGCTTTAAAATAATATAAAAAAGAGAGTTTTTTTAAGTATTTTTATAATGTATGGTACGCCTCTGGATCCGCCAATGTATAATATATGTTCCCACTTTTCAAATTCGGTTTTATATCGGTCATCCTAATATATATTTTTTGGAGAAATCTTTCTCTTTTTAATTTAATTAAGCAGGATAATTATTTGTTACCGAACACTGCAAATAAATCAAAAACTAAATAGACCAGACCGCCAAAACAATCTATAGGTTACATAAAAAACAGGTATTTTGTCCGTTTTCTTGTATTCTTAAATTGTATATAAAATTTACAAAAAAATGTTTGATAAAATCTTTTTAAAAGCCCGTTCCTAATAATATGAAATAATATAAAAATATATTTATTTTTATTTAATTTAATTACTAATATAAATAAAATATATAAACAGGCATTTTGTTTTAAAAAACAGAATCCAAATCACTCCACGGGCCATATTTAAGCCTCGAAATTGGTCGCATATAAACTCAAATTTTAAATAATAAAAATAAACAATAAAATTCGTACCAACTATTTATATTACTTAAATATTACTCTACTTCAAATTTTGTGGTCATCTTAAATGTTTTTGAGGATTTATCTGAAAGAGAAACACGAAATAACTTTTATATTTCATTTTTGGATTTGCTCAGAAACATTATATTGTATTATGCCAAATTTCGAAAACTATTTTCCCATTGTAAAATTTGTATTGAAAAAATGTATAAATCTTCATTTAAAAAAATAATCAATAATTCATTTCAATTCTATTAATTCCATCTTCAAGTTTTTTGGAACGGAGCTGTTGTACGATAAAAATAGACATTTTTTTTCAAATATCTTTTGGCGCCTTTTTTTGCAAATTGATTTTTAAATGATTCCAATTGTAAAAGCTGCTGATTTTTTAGTGCCCAATAAAAAAATAAATCTCTAAATCATTTTTTCAATAAAATCCTTTTTTCAAACAAACACTGGTATTATTTTATTTCTGCAATAATAATTATGTATAATTGGTTTTAATAATTAGGGTTAATTATTAATCTCAATAGCTCTTTTTGAACGTTTCGGGGGTTTTAATTTACTAAAATAGTTATTGAGTTCATTAAAAAACCAAAAAAATACTTTTTGTATGGCCGCATGCGGCCACCGGTTAGCCACCACTGGTTTAAAATTTACTTCTTTATGGTGAAGCTTAACAATGCATTTTAACAACATAAATTAAATGTTTGTCATGAGGAAAAAAGATGTTTATACAGAGAAAAACATTTATATTTTTATTTTGCTACCATTGATTTTTATTACATAAAACACCATTTTGGTTTTAAAAAAAGATATAATATATCCTGAAAATTTATTTTGAAAAGAATCTTTGTTTTTATCTTTAATGATATTTTATAGAATCTCAAGAATATATTTTTTTGTAAATACAATTTAATCGAATATCGAGAGCCTTATATTCTCGATTCCTGAGATTATTTCATAAAGTTCATGATTATCGTATCTAAGTAATTGAAATATGTTAATAACATAAATAGCTATGAATAAAATAATCAAGAGCGTCGGCAGGATGTAAACGGAAGGCTTAGGTTAGATAATTGACAAGCCGAGTATTTATCGATTATATAAATAGTCTGTTTAATATTATTTTAATTTTGGTATCTTTCGATTGGCGGAAATCCGATTGACCGAATCTCCATTGGCCGAATACCAAATGGTTTAATCACGATTTACCGAATGGATACGATTGGACGTATTTCGATTGTCCGAATGTCGATTGGCCAAATTACGAATTTCCGAATCAAAATTGGCCGAATCACGATTGGTTGATTCACAATTAATTTGAATCATGATTGGCCGACACACGATTAACAGAATACACAGAAAACTCAGGAATTCAAATAAACTCAGTCGGTAATATAGTACAGTAAATTCTGTTTCGGCCAACCGTGATTTGGCCAATCTTGATTTGGCCAATCGTGATTCGGCCAATCGTAACTCGGCCAATTGCGTACAATCATCCAATTTATACAATTGCACACAAAATCAAACATGTATGTATTGATGGTGTTGGCGTCCCCAGTTGAAATATATCTGAGGGGCAAATCACTTGGAATATTATGTTATATTAATGCTATTTATATATAACTTATTTTAAATATTTGGTTTATTTCGTTCTATATAATGTATTTATTATATAATCAATATTTAAAATATATTCGAATTATTTCACATATTTGCAAATTGTATAAATATATTAAAATATATTGTATATATTTTTTATATAATGAATATAATAAAGATTTTTTTTGTTGTTTTATATTCTCGAATTACTATACTATACGATAGTGAATATATATTTATATATATATATATATATAATGCCCATCGGGGATGTGCTATATGTATATTTGAGCATATAAAAGCTCAACAAATTGGGGTAGTACAAACAGCACATTAGCATGATCTGACTTGGTCTGGTTTATCAAAAGGACGTATTAGAAATAAAGAGCAAAAGGAATGAAGGACGACCACGATGCATATTTCTTTTATATGATTCATTGCTGTAAATCACACATTTAAAGACACCTTTCTACCGTTAAAATGACTACATCACTATTTAAATGTAATTACTACCAGCTCTTTCGCTAAAAATAAAGCCATTCCGATTTCTTTCACAATATAACATAGATCCGTAAAGACTTCTTGTATAAATTCTGTTTTTCTAGACTTTTCAACATTTCCAACTAATTCCACTGACTGCGCTGCGCTGCTCTGCTGTGGGTTCATTTCTTTACCTGGAAACGATGCGCTCGTACGCGGTTTATACAAGTTAATTTAGCTTAGCTGCGCGCGCATACACACACACACATACACACACCACGTTGCATTCCAATCTCCTGGGCCGTGCTGCACCTCGACGCGCTGTTTGCTCATCTCAAGAATTCCTTTTTCTTATATAGCATACGTAATAGACAACGCGTTAATGCACTCTAGGAAAAGGCAGTGCGCACTGTGCGCGAGCGCATGCGTTTTGCAGACCGTTGCATAAAACACATTTATAATAATATTACGTATGTAGGTTTTAATATGTATGCGGCGTGTTGTGACTTAATGTGAGCACTGCTACGCGAAATACAAGAAAACCCGTTGCAATTAAAAGGTGTAAAGTCGCGCAAAGTCAAAATTAATTAAATATTTTATATTTATGCGTTTACACGAACGCGTTTTGTTTGTGTGTTGTGTTACATAATATATAACAACGATGATTTTATTATGTAGTATTTGTATATGTGTATGCAAGTATATATAACGGCGAGTTAACACATAAAACCGGTGTCCCGATAATCAATCACTCACATAGTTCCGAAGACACACCGTAAATATGTATATATATACACAAATACAAGGTACATACATAATATTATATATATATACACTCACTCTTAATTCCGCCATTTTTAATGTGTTTTTTTTTTCTGAACTGACTCTTTTGATTTGATACGCACATAAAATTATAAAACAACTTTTCATAATCTGGGTCCGCGCGAGAGTAAATCAATATAAATAATAACGGTGTTTGTTGCTATATTATAATATTTTTTTGTTTTGTCTTAAATCCGAAACAGGTGCGCGCTCGTGTACGCCTGCGTCGCGCATTTTGTCAGACAGCAATATTTTCGGAGATTAAAATAGGTAGTTAGTAATAATAATAATAAGCATAATAGTTTATATATATATATATATATCTATAAAGACTGTGAGCGTCTGAGGCAAATAAAGTGTGCTGTGTGAGTGTGACTTGTTTATTAGAAACACACACACACAATCGCACAGGAAATATCTAACAGCAACAATAAAAAAATGGCAATCCGGTTTTGGATTAGACACAAAATAAAATGTGACTCAACAGTATTTATTTTTAAGCGCTGTGTCAATGTCAAACCCGCTAGCGGGCTATGATAATGAATCGCGCTATAGCCGAGAAATTAGTGTGAGTGGAAATCTAATGGCGGGTTACACACGTAATAATTATGCCAAGTTTGCCGCATGTGGCTGATTAATTTGCTTGATAGTTTTAGTAATTTTTATTATTTCATACATTAATTTAAGTATAGAACGACGGAGATGGGTCAAAATTATCCACAAACGGTTTTGGATGCATGTCGCTATTAGGCTTCTCATCTAGCGTAGCTAGAAGCAGCAATACGCTTGATTCAGTATCATGTTTCTCAAATTCAGTAACACACATTTTTTAAATAAAGCAATGTGTTACTGATATTAAGTAACAAGATTGATAGATCAGTCCGCGATAATTTTGATTCAAGTAACGTGTATCGCGAATTTTATAATGCTACGATTACATGGACTGATACTTTGGGCAGGGTCAGTACTAGCTATTATGGCACCCGGTTTAAAATAAGCGCCCTTCTTTAAAGATTGCCCGGAACAACGGTGTGCATATATGGTAGAACCGGCCCTGACTTTGGACGTTGGTCTCAGTTGACAACTGTCGCTGCCATATCGACAGTTGCTCTCATTTTATGACAGTTCATGTAATCACCCAAACAGTCAACTTCATAGATTCAACTGCAACTCAACTGAAGAAGCAGTTTAGTAGCAGTTCGTGTAATCAAGTAATCATATAAATTAGCCGTTCAGGTCAGTCAAAAATTAAATGATTAAATATTTAAAATTTAGGGACAGTGACACAAATTCGTAGATAGTCAAGTTCAAATTATGTTAATGATCGCTTCGCTCACGACGCCACCGTAATGCCCAGGCATTGGACCTTTAATTTTAGATTTTAAATACAGAAAAGCCAGCACTGAGATGCATGATCATTGATGTCCTTGAAAGGGACAGGGCATAAACGTCCGTTGGGACTATACCCAATTCAGTATAGTCAGGGTTGGCTACGACTAGGTTTGCTTATTAATAAATATTTAGGAGTTCAAAACGATTTATTGTAGTCAGGATTAGCTGAGACTAGTGCTGCTTCTAAAATATTTTTTTAAGAGTTTCGAAATAAGGCTCTGATTGACTGTAAACTCAAGGATTTCAGACACTTTATAATTGTTTGATTTAATTCCTGAAGCTGAATCCACTGCTAATAGAATCTACCATTTAGTTTCAGAACGAGCTTGAAACCAGTAGAATGATGTCCGTTATCTATTTTTTATTGAAAATATGGAAAGACATTTAAATTTATAATGAAGTACTCAATAAAATGGAACAGGTCAGTAAAACTTGGATTTTTTCTACACCGTTTCACATTGCTAACTTCTTCTCGCCTGTCAGTTTTTGAAATTCGTGCTAACTACATCCAAAAAATCCTAATTTTGTAATTATTAGCTTTTTTGAAAAATATAAAATATGAAATAGTTTTCTTTACCCATTTGAGAATAACTGTAAAACATATTTAACAAGATAGTTTAAAAAATATATTTAAAAACATTTTTTTATTTTTTTTATTTGTTATTTACTAAGTCTTCTGTAAAAGAGTCTACAAACCATGTTTGAGCAGGATCTGATAACTGGTAGTGGGTTAAAAAGGTGTTGAAAAATCTATTGACGGTCATATATACCAAGTGAAGTTAAAAAAAAAGATTTTAAAAACTGACTTTGATAATAGCAGTTGCCAAAGTCTTAGTTGACAACTGTTTAAATTCACCAAAAACAACAGTTTCGAATGCGCAATGCGATTACACGAACTAATTCTTTTTGGCAACGACAGCTCAGACAACTGTCGCCCTAACTATCGTCAACAGTTCTTGTAATCGTAGCATAACACGATTCTTGAATTCAGCAATCTGTGGTACCAAATGGTTCAGGTTACTCCAAACACTATTTCGAAAATTAGTGATTTTTTTTGTAGAGCGCCTTTATTTTAAAACTAGTACAAAAAATGATTAAATAAATGTATTTTTTATGTAATTTTGAAATGTTCATATTAATTTTGTTTTATTCAGACCATTTAAAATACAATATAATATATAATTGTTAAAAATATATTTTGTAAAAAAAATATTGTGTACCAAAAATAAATCAATATGCTTCTAAAATAAAATAATATGCACCTTAAAATATAATGCTCCAAAAACACTAAGGAACAAAACAATATTAAGAAATGGCCGCTTTAACGTTTTTGGTTTACACAGTTTTTATTGTTGTACAGGGTATCCCAAATATATACATATTAAAAAAAATATATATGTCAATTTAACTTTTTTTCGACAACCAAATTTAAACCAAACTGCATTATTAAAACGTTTGCATGCATTCCAGAGAAAGCAGCTATGTACTATGTATCCAATGTCAAATAATAGCTATGCCTTGTAAAATATGCCCCAGAAATAATGAATTTATTTAGTTTCTTATAATGATTGATCGTACAGATACAAAAACTGTCTACTTTTCTTAAATATCGTGAGCTTAAAAGGAAAACACACTCAATAGACTTTTTTTTTAAAAAATATTTATGCCATTCTGTATAAAAATACATATTTTAGCATAATTTCAAAAAAAAAACAACTATATTTTAATTGGTGATGGATCATAAAATTCATTATGAATTATATCTAAAATGTACTTTTCTTAAAAAATCTTATAAATTATTTTTTCAGTAATTTATTTAATATAACATTAAATTCAATATTAAAAAAACAACATATTGTTTTGTCACATTTACCTTTAATTATATTTTTTTAATTTTAAAGATATATTTAAAAAAATGATTTCTTAGAGACATTTCATATTTAAATATAGTTTTTCTCTACTTGTATAAAAACATATATAGTGTGTATTTTTTACGATGTTTTAAAACTATTAAAATGCCAAAATAATGTTTTTTGCCAAATAAGGAAGCCGTTGGTATGCGTATAATACAGTTTTGTTTCATGTTTTATGTTTTTTGTTGGCTATTAGAGTTAGCAATTTAAGAAATACAAATTAATGACAATGGGTCATAAAATCGTTTCGGTAATATGCATTTAAAAATTCCTTGGGGTCGTTGTCGTTCTAGTGTTATTTTCGATTCAACGACCTTACTATATACTTTAAAGATTGTGGCACCCTTGAAGAGACCTTTCTGTTTGAACTTGCGATTCGTCTGCATATGCATATAGAATTACATATAATACCTATATAAATATAATACGAGTGTTTATAATCTTATAAATGCGAAAAGCTTCCTGTGTGCCGATGGACACACCACCGCGAGCCTATAAGTCTATTATAAAGGTTATATGTATATACGTAAAGCGGCTTCCATGCATGCATCGTAAGCGTACGTTCACATATACAGTACCGGACGTATTTATGGCAAAATGGGTAAACTAATAAATTAGTTGACTATAGCCTTTTATTTTATTAAGGCTAAAGATTATTTTCTTACAGATATTAAAATATATGCACGATTTGCTTGCGAAAGGATGTGAACGTTCAGGATTTCAAGTTATTCCACTCATACATGGGTTTTGTCTTCCACATGGAATAACTCGGATTTATCGCACCATTCAACGCTATTTAAAATTAGGATTTCTTGTTCCATTGGGTAATTTAACAGGATCATTGACAACCTGCCATTATGGTAGTACCATTCCTCATTTTGCCATATATTGGTTTTCTAACGCAGTCTAAGAGGACTGAGAATTTTTTAGCAATTATAGTCAATTGTAAGAGCGGGGCTAAAATGTTAAGGGGCATCACAAGCTTAAAAACGGCATCTATGAGGTGTCATTTATTTAGATGTTTTTATCGGAATCGGCAAAAACTATTTTTATGCTGGTCTTGCCAGACTGGCTACCCCAGGACTCAATTTTCTTGATGATATCCATGCACTCGACAATTGTGCCGAACACAACGTGACGGTTATCCAACCAGGTGGTCTTGACGGTTGTAATAAAGAACTGAGAACCATTGGTTTTGGGTTCAGCATTGGCCAGCATTGGCCAGCATTGGCCAGCATTGGCCATTAAGGTTATACGTTATCAAACGCACTTTAGATATCCAGGAAGTGTCTTTTTCTTGCAGACCAGGATTATTCTGTTATATCAAACTATATTATTGTGTCCCAGCTCTTAGAATTTAAAGTAAATTAGGTGTAAGGAATTAATTATTGCCTTTTATGTCATTGTCATTAGCATTTTTTGTATTAGCTTTTTGTGTTTTTTATATTTGATTATTTTAGATTAGCTATTCTGTCATTAATTTCCTGGAACTGTAAAAGCGGATTTAATTCCTTGGAACTGCAAAGGCGGAATCAACTCGCTAGAAAATAATTTCGCTGGAGAATTGCAATTGCTGAATTAATTCCCCGGAACTGCAAATGTGATATAAATTCGAAAACACTGTAATAACGCCCACCTTAACATAAGTGGAGGCTATCCATTTCTTCATAAGTACATTTTTTAGGGCGCACATTTTTTTATTTTCAACCAAATAATGAATAATTTTTAAACCCCATTCTCTTTTAATTACCAATTATATTATTTGTTAGATACACATTTATAGCGAGTAATTTCTGTTTTTTTTTTTTAATAATGTGTTATCTTTTGGAAATTTTATATTTTTTTATATTTTCAAAGCCTTTAAAGAATATTGAGAATATTATCTCAAACCATTTAAAATAACACGCATGAATTTTATAATTTGTTATTCAGTAATACTAAATAAATAGAAATAAAGCAAATTTTCGAAATGCATATTATTATGAAGTTCGAGTTTTGTTGATTGTGAAATGCAGCAAAGTACAATATTTGGCTCAGTCAAGATACTTTGTCAGTCTCGATACTTTGTCAGTCTCGATACTTTGTAAGTCGAGATTTAGTCATCGTCGAGATTTTGTCAGTTTATATTTTGTCGTCGAGATTTTGTCAGTTTTGCTTTTTTGCAACTCCATATTTGAAATATATTTTTGTAAAAAAATTAATTATAAATTATACATCCAATTCGAAACCCATTGCGATTAATCTACTTTTGAGGTAATATGTTTCTTGGATTTTTGTTCTTTTTTGGTTTATTAAAAAAATGGTGAGAAAAATATAGCATGAATCATTTCCAGCAACAATTGAGCCTTTTGTGTCGCTATTCTCTTTTTTAGAATTCATCATAGAAACAAATCCATCGCCGAGCCTAATTGGCACGCACTCGCACATTCTTCTCGCAGATAATCATCGTCAGATCTGAGTTTTTTTAACCGTCTTACTTTGACACTTTTTGTGTACGTGTGTCTTGGTAAGACCTTTGACTCTCTGCAATAACACATCTTTGCGTGTGTATGTGTACGCAGAATAACACACAAACACGTTCATTAATTGTGTTTATTCAAAAATGCTTCGCGCGCTTGTTCGCTTGGAGACAATCAAATGACTCAGCATCATTCGTACAAAAGTTGAATGAACGATGTTTCTTGGCAGTTCCATATATATGTTATATGACGTCGAGCTCCAGCCTATAACGTTATGACAGTTCACCGGCGGTTAGAGAAACGAGCTTGCGAGCATGACAAATAGAAATTTCCTTGCGATCGCAAATCTGACTTGCCGTTTTATGTTTGTGAAGCTGGATGGCGCTCGAGTGTCGATGATTCGTACGAAATTGCAAGTTCAATGTTGAGATTTAGAAATTGACCGTTACTAATTTAAAAGTTACAATTTATAAAATATAAATAGCGTAAAATTAGTTAGGGCAAGAACTAATCATCAACGGCAGGATTTTGTTTAAGAGTAAATTTTATAAATCACACACAAGATTGATACTAATTCAAATAATGTCGGATACAACAACTATAATTATTGAATTCACTCGTGCATGGACACTGGACAAGTTCTTCGCATTTCAATAATCCAGTTTATCATAGCAAAAAAGAGCGTCGTAAACATCGCACAATTAAGTTATTTAATCCTGCTCCATGAGCGCTGTTTGCGGAGAAAACTTTTTGTCATGTATATAGTGATATAGTACAGTCGAGCACGCTTCGACATAAGTATATATATATATATGTATATAATAGAGCATATATAATGGTACATCGTATATCGTGTAGAATGCGGTTTTCCATTAGAAATATCGCCTGAACCGGCAACAGAATCGGCCGAGAGCGCGTGTATTGACATCAATTCGCAAATGTGCACGAATTCATCTGAGATAGCTAGTTAGTCCCCGCGATCGATATAAATTGCGGATTGCAGTATATATATACATATATAAATACATATATGTTGTGTGTACGTGGATACAAGTGTTTTCTAAGATATGTACATTGTTCTACATACACATATACATATACATAGAGAGAGGAATGCAAGTCGAGTACTTTTCACGGAACCTTTTAAACGTCACGCTTTTCATGACTCAAGCAAATACAAACAAAATTGTTGGAAACATTTCTATTTTGTGTGTGTGTGTTTTTCATATGTTAAAGGACAAATCCACTTCTTTGTTTTTGCAGTTATACTTTTTCTCGTAAATTACAAATTTTCTGCTATATCTTCAATTATGCAATCGGTCAATACTCAATGTAATTAATTGGAATTTTAATATAGTAGTGGGAGTGGGTAATGGTAAATAAATGTGTAGGATTTTCCTGTAGGAGAGATGTCAGTAGATAAACTACAAAATTTTGAGAGTAATAAGTTATATAAAATTCCATGATTGTTTTTTAGTTAGGATAGGACAAAATTTAAAATAAAATTTCAAAACCTTAAACAACTTTTAATAAAATTTTGATATGTAAGGAATTGACATAACGTGTTTTTATCATACTGTCAAAATGATGACTTTATGATTTTTAGTTGGAACTTTCCTGTTACTAGGTCATCCAAATTACTCCATAATAACATTTTGATTGAATGGTTTAAAAAATATAAACAAATTTGCTCTTGAAACGACTCTTTAAAATCTATCTTTTAACTTAACTTGGTATATATTGGATATTTGATATTTGATATTTGATATTTGATATTTGATATTTGATATTTGATATTTGATATTTGATATTTGATATTTGATATTTGATATTTGATATTTGATATTTGATATTTGATATT
>JAAAKO020005421.1:0-20041 GCA_010015015.2 Bolitophila cinerea | reverse complement strand
ATATCCAGCCGCTCGAGAGATGAACATGTTGCAATTTGTTTATTGTTTATATATGGCAAGACGTAACGCATCGCGATAAGAAATTGTGACATGCACTTGAGGACTTATGAGAGTGCGTGTACGATTGTCCAAGGAAATTCTATATATATATATATACATATATATATATATACGTTCACGTTTTTTATTGTTGTATATATATTTGTGTATACATGCATATTCTATACATGTTTCTGCAATGCGTTATTTTGAATGCAATTATTTTATTATACAATGATCCATCCAGTTTAATGAAGAATTTGTAGTCAATCCACAATATATATTTATATAGTAAAATTTGAGTGGCCTTTATTTTAATTTGAAATCCTTTCACATTTAAATTTCAACCTTATCATTTTCTATATTATATCACTGATATATAAATATAAAAAGACAGATGTTTGCCCTTTGATTTATATTTTAAATGTATTTTTATAGGAAATATTTCATCTTCTCAATTCAAACAACTCAAAAATTGTATTTATTGTTAGCTTTAGGTACATCTCATCCTTCAATAATGGTTATTTTGAAAATATGTTTAGAATGTCTATACTATTATGATTGCTCCAAATTGGATAAAAACAATTAGGCATATTAAATCCCCTTAATCTAAACAAACTAACTAAATCTTACAAA
Source organism: Bolitophila cinerea (assembly GCA_010015015.2). Taxonomy (NCBI): domain Eukaryota; kingdom Metazoa; phylum Arthropoda; class Insecta; order Diptera; family Mycetophilidae; genus Bolitophila; species Bolitophila cinerea. Next base: position 19,366 of record JAAAKO020005421.1, on the reverse strand, counting down.
ATATGAATAATAAAAAAAAATATATTAGAAGATTGTGGTAAAGCGTTACCAAACAAAAAAAGGTAAACAAAGTTTAACAATACAATACTTAAGGCAAAAAATTGGTGATTAGAAAAAAAGTTAATTTATAAATACTAATATTAAACAGTTTTGGATTGTCCTTCCTACTTTCAAAGATTATCTTTAACCTCTACTTTGTTAAACCCGATATTCACAATATCCAACGAACTCCATACAATTGCACAATGTTTTGCTAATAAATGCCGGTTTATAAACTTTAAAGTGCATCAATTCATATACAGCGCAAATAACTGTCAATAACTGACATTAAAATAAAATTTAAATCCGTTTAATGATCGATATTAAGTACTATGCGTTTGCTGTTGTACACGACGACGATTCGATGGCCGACGCGAAGACGTCACGAGCCGTTCCGTGAGCACATTCGTTTATGTATATATTGAATATAGACTATTTATGTTTATGTTTATATATGTAGTATGTATGACTATGTACAAAAAATATACTGTGTGTGGTGCCAGTCACAAAGCTTGCAAGGTTAACGACTATGCCTCTGTTATATTCTATCTACAAGTATAAAATATATGTAGAAGACATGTATATGTATATATGTAGCTATATTTAATGATATATACAATGTTATAGTCTATCGCTGACAATCGCACTATTCAAAGAATGTAATTGCAAATTTGCACCTTTTTTGTGCTATGCCCGAGTAAATGTAGAATTCTAGATGTAGATGATGATGAGCAATAGAGCCAATCAAAGAATCAAAGGCCATAAAATGACATTTGTGTCACACTTTTTATAGTACTTTTGCGAGAGCCAACTAAACGTCCACAGAAATGGTTCTTCTGTATCTATATAGAATAGAGTCTATACTATGTAGAAGGTACAAATAATACGAGTATATTGCGAGTATTCTATTTTGCTTGTGTGTGTGCGCACACAAAAACCCCCGAGGCAGCGAAAACAATAAAATTTTATGAGCTATTTTCCCGGCGAACAGAAGGAAAAGGGAATATATATATATATATACATTGATTCTCAATAATAGTTTTATGCTTATAAATCGTCCGGCAAATGTGTTGGGCTGTCAAATAAATCGCGCCAGAACACAATGCACGCGTCGCAACCGTCGTACGTGCGTGCATGCGTTTACGCATATAAGCTACCCCCTTTTGTGGGAATCGGGTAGTAAGAAGAAGTATAGAACTATAAAGAGTATAGTGGAATCATGCTATTCGCGCTTGATTTGATTTGGCTGCTAGTATAAAGAGCCGCTTTTACGTAATGTAGGTTTGTGAATAATATGCGCACGTGATTAGGGGTTCCGGAATAGTATATATAAGTAATATAAATAAACAGGAAAACATGAGCATTCCGCAATGCCGCCACACCAGGCGTCCGGGATTTGTACATTGATTCATTATACAATACAGTCGACGACAATTGTTACATTACCGAATGTTGTATTCACTAAACGACGATTATGTTTGGACCTTTTATATCGAAGGGGAATTCGGAAAATGTAAAATAATTTATGCCACACACTTAAAACAATACAACAATATTGTAGGTTTGGTTTTTGTATAATCTTGTATTTGTGAGAGGTGACCGATGATTTGTGGACGCCGAAATGTGTGACTACACCGGTCTTTGAGAGTCATAATTTTACACTCATGCAATTATAAAAAATGCAGGGTTGACGCACGCATTTTCTCAGATATACAAAACCATATACATAAATAAGGTTGGCTTCGCCCGTTAGCCAAACCGTCTAGCATTGAATATTCATATAATGACTCAACAACATATTCTTATCAAAAAGAGTTCAAAAAAATTGTTCCCTATTAAAAAAATTGATTCCAAAATATTTGTTTTTGTTACTATACATTTTTCTACTACGAGTGAATTTTACTAAAAACATATATTTTTGTAACTAAAGAAAAATGTTTGTTACCAAGCATAAAATATTGTACAAAATAAAAGTTACAAACATATTTTTATATTTGTTTGGGTACATTTTTTTTTTTTTTTTAGACATTTATTATTTATTTCGGGTATATTTTTTTAGTGACGATATTGATATCCAAAAGGAAGATTTTTTCATTCACTAACAGTCTCAAAATACGCACACTCAAGAGGATGTATATCGTCTAATAAATATGACACAAATCTTACTATGAGTTAATGATTTTTTGGCTATATAAACGATAAAAATGTTAGAGGAAGTTTATTTTCCTTAATAAAAATAAACAAAAAATAAATATAAATATATTGCATTATAATCAACCTGTGTTCTCTAATTCCAAAATACGTACACCAGCCAATTTGATTTTTAGGTGCTTACTGAAAAATATTTGTCTGATTTTTGTATTACCAAAAGCAAGAATTTCATTTTCAGACACATAGTATCAGATTTAAGCTGAATTTTCATTGAAATTTACTTCAATCCAAAATATTTGGTCATTTTTCCTTGCGGTGTTTTTATTATTTCTTGTTGTCGCATTGTAAAGCAATAAAACACCTAATTTGTAAAAAATACTAAAACAAGAAAACTATTTTGATTAAAAAGTTATCAACCGCCTCCATGATGCAACGACGACTTTTGAATCACCCTGATAATTTACATTGTGATTGTACAGAAATAAAGTAGCCAAAATAATCATATATACGGTCAACGGCACGAATTTAAACTACAAACTGTAAAGTATACAGTCATTGATTGGATATATAAAAATATATATAGTATAGCTTCACTTTGGGTAAATCAAGTTAGTATTTTGTTATATTATTGTAATTGTTTTGATTCATGATTTTAAATCAATGTCTCTGCCTGATTTTTTTTAACATTTAGAATTGTTCACTTATGGATATAAATACTAAATAAACATATTTAAAATTGCTATAGCTTTGTTTTTTTGAGATACTTTAACATTTTCTAATTCTACTGAACAAAAACTTATTCAGCTGAATTATTACTATCACATAATTATGTTGATTTACATGTTTATTTCAAGAAACAAAAGAAGCATGTATACGTGTATATATAGTATACATATATATTTGTTATCATATGCTTATTTGTATATGTGTGCGTAAACTCAAATATACTATACGTATATTCTTATTCACAAGCAGTCGTAATGGGGAAAATCAACAGAAAATCAATATGAACTTGCCAAACGAGTATTTCTTGACATGCATTTTTGTATGTATGTATAAGTTTATACTGTACATAAATATGTATAAATATATATAAATATATATATGCTGTATTTTAACATAGAACTGTCCTAAAGGTTATTGCGTTCAAACAGCCACACGTCCGTCCGTCGCGTCGCGTCGCGTTGTCGTCGTCGTCGTTGTCGATGTCGTCGTTTTCGTCATATACATATAGTAGACGGAATTACGTATACGTATTTACATTTTACTTTTCATACTTTTTGTATTTACTCACACACTCTTACAGTCACACACACAGACACTCGAAACCACATTATTACACACACTTTAACTCACACTTACTCCAACTACAAATACTGTATAGTCTTTGTACCGATTCCAAGCATAAGTAGCTGCAGGGATCTGTGTGCAGCAACATTAAACATGGTGCTGGTCTTAAGATTATACATCTGTATGCGAAAAAAAACACACACACACACACACACACACATTCCAAAACTTCATGTGCAATTCATAAATTTTCATAATTTATTGTCCTTGTATTGCAGATTTTATGTATTATAAATAAATACAATATGACATTTCAATACAATATGCATTATTTAGGAGCAATGTCTAATTCTAGGGATGTCAAAAATGTCATAGTCATTTTCGATTGAGAACAACAAAAGAAACTGATGAATTTTGTAGGCTTTATACCGAATGGAATGCGGATGACATCGCGTCTTGGACGGCACAAAGTGTCGAGAGGCTGTGTTAAAGGAGAAGGCAAGCAATAAATCAAGAACAGCTCTTGACAACACCTGTACTACAGGTAGTTCTTTGAAAATAACCAAACCGATGCAGCTGCATATTTAGTCCCAAGTGATTCAAAAGTTTACCGCATACTTAGCCGAGGTCACGGCGCCCAGGTGGTGTTGAGCGCCCATTTAGTTCTCGTTGCCCGGTATTTCAAAGTGACCACGAACCCAAACTTTAGGTTTTTCTGGTTTATATTTTGATTTCAGTCCAAGATAAGAAGAAAGTCCTAATCTCTCGCTCTGTTGCGAGATAATAATCAAAGCGTTCTGTAGCATAAGCTCACATGTCCTCGGGATTGGCGAAGGAAGGGAGTTGGGTATAACCTATCTGTATTTTTGAATTTATTTTAGGAGTTTTAGTACAAACATGGCTGAAAGCTTAATTTCTTCGTTTTTGTCATAGTCGACCTTTACTATAATGTTGGAAATTCAAGATCAATACGGGCAGAACGAAATATTTTTATTTTATTTTTTATTTCGTTGTATGCACTTAATTCCTGCTAATATATTAGGTTTAATTCAACCTTTGGACATTATATCTCCTATCCCAAGTAACATTTTATTTTGTATACTGATTTTCTGTTACAGCTTATTTTTAAAACATTTTAAACCTTAGCATTTTCTTTTAAAGTTGTCGCTGCTCTATTAAAGCACAAAATGGCAACTTTTTAAAATTGTTTTGTCTGTGAACCACTATTTTATACCTTCGTTAGAAGTCAGACATGTAAAATAGAAATTTACAATACAATTTTTTAAGAGCTTAAAATTGGTCGACAAGCTGAAAAATTTCAAATGAAGCTTTAATTTGTTATTTTGGAACATCATTTAATCATCTAGATGTGTCCTTCTTGTTTTCGGTGAGCTTCAAAAGTTTTTCGGGTAATTGACGTTTTTAATGAATTTTCGTTAAATTAAATTGTTGTTTTCGTCAAATTGATGTTTTTCGTTTATTGTTTTGGGTGAATTATCGTTTTTGGCATTTTTTTGTTTTCGTTGAAATGTCGTTTTAGTGAATTGTCATTTTCGGTGAACTTTTTTTTTTGAATTGTCGTTTTCAGTGAATTGATTTTGGTGAAAATAGCGTTTTCAATGAATTATCTTTTAGTAAACTCTCAGTAAACTTTGTATTAGCTATTACTTCCTTCCTAAAGATCTGTACTTGTGATAAAACTTTAAATCGAAATAACGATTTGAAAGAGTTAAAATATTATATGTAAAAAAAGTATAATTACAATCACAGAACCGATTGCAAAATACTTCCGCAGGTGCAAAAGATAAACCGAAGAACTCTTTACAAAATTATGCAATAGAATTAATTTCCTTATCTTTACCTGTTATCCAACGCTATTTTTCTTTATTTCTAAATTCATAACAAACCTTGTAATTGTGCAAGCGTAACCATTTATAAATATTCAAACAAAAAACATCAATAGTGTGCAATAGTTGTGTTGTTGTGTGTTTGTGTATTTGTATGTGTGTGTTTGTATTGCAGAGAGAGAGTTTTCATTTTGTGCGAGTTTATACTTTATATACAAATACGAGTACGGGAGTACCTACCCGGCCACATAAATATATAGACAGCAGTTTCTTTGTTTACATTCCCCTGCATTGTGCACAAAATATACTATATAATATAGTTTTTTTTTGATATGTATATGTAATACTATAACTATATATACACTTTATATACGCATGTGTCAGTATGAGTTTTGATATCATTCTATAGAATCACAATAATAAAGAGAGGTGAGAACGTAAGTCGTTGATAAGACCATTCCGTCCACGAGCAAAATTCGTTTGACATCAGAGAGCGTTGCCGACGTACGTTTCTTGTTTATACCCGGTCGGTTGTGGTCGTAGAGCGCAGAGCCAGCTCCCAGCTGACATATAACAACAAACCCATGTGATTTGATTACAAGTAGACTGAGTGAGAATGGGTTAGTGTGAGTGAGCGCGTAAAGAAGTATATATGCACTTTTGTATATAAGAACTGACGACAGAGAGTAGCGGTTAGCCGTATTAAAGCTAAGTGTGCATGAGTGTGTCAGATATAGAGAATCACTCACAGTGTATACGTGAATGTGTGTGTGTGTGTTGTGTACGGTTACATATTGCGTATATACAGTTTAGTTGCATTGGTGTGAATGCGATGGAACGACATGCTGTATAGCGGAGTGTGTGCGAGTGTGATTGTCGACTTTGGAGTATTAGTATGAGTGTCGGTGCAACGCGTGCGAATGTATTGGTTAGACGACGTTCTCTATGCATGACCTACTTTGGATTCCCCGGGGCCACGCGAATGTGATGAAATTGGTTTGGTGTCACTATTACATCGAGCTGCGCTGTGTAGGGCTATTTAATAGGCTGCTTTGAGAGTGTATGTGTGCAACATAAGTATATAAAAATACGTATGTATGGGATTGTGTGTAGTGGTATATATATATACTATACACAGAGTATATACACATATAATACTTTAATATTTACATGTAAATAAGATCTCGATTAAAATGACGCGCACTCACACACATGCACCAGCTGATGGTGAATTTTGTACAGTACATTTAAATTGAAATCGCGACTACTCATAATTTACGTAAATGATACAACATATTGTTATGCTGACTTGACTGGCTGACGTATATACGATAAAATGTGAATCATGTTGGTTTTTTGTTATCGTTTGTAATATAAAAAGCTATAATGTAAAGGTTTCTTTTTTATTTTCGTTGAGTTACTCAACATTAGGGCAACCAAAAGCTCTAAAAACGCTTTATTTTAATGTACAAATTTATGTATACACAATTTTATTTGTATGCGTACTTTTTTATAAGAATCGAATCTTTGAGACCCGATGTGGCTATGATAACGGATCCAAACATAAGACGATATTTGTGAGGGTTCCGACCCGTATATTAGCTTTAAAATAGCATTTCAAAATAGTAGCATTTTCACAACAACAATCAATCTTCTCTTTTAATGAAGACATAAAGCGATAAAAAGATATTATAGGAGATTTTTACAAGCACCAGTTATTGAATCTTTTTTAAATCCATCGGTGAATATACTAAAATAAAATGTGCCAAAAAAACAAAATTGTACAAAAAAACATATCGTCACAAAAAAAATATATTATATTGCTAAATTTAATTTACAATATTAGAATGTTAAAATACTATTACTAAATTTAAAAATTGATCAAAATTGTTTTTTTTATTATTATCTTATTATTTAATTTATATAGGTACTTAAATATCAAATATACTATTATTATTTATTAGAATAACTATTTAAATAATAATTGTGTAGATTGCATTAGAGTAAATTGAGTAAATTAATATAATACACAAAACAAGTAACGTAATCACAATAAGGCGAACTGTATCTTAAAACCATGATTGCTATATAATTGTATATAATTGACGTGCTCTTTGTATTTTTTAAATTTAACCTATTAAACCCTGTCCATAGTACCTGTCGTACGATTTTGCTAACATATGTTATACGGAGTGTCTAAATGACCAAATAAAGTAATAAAAATTGCCAGTGCAGACACCTCAAATATCGTACCCTACTCCCTGTTAAGGGTTTCTAAAATACATGTTTGGTTGTTAATATGTGGGTTAACAGTGTGCAAAATGCAAATACATCCAAAGAACTGTTTTGCACAATTTTAGGCTGGCACACCAAGATATTCCAAAAGAATCAAAAGCTCAATATTTTAAAAATCTCCAGAGCTATTTTCATGCAGTTTTTCCGACTTTACAAATTTGCTGATCTTTGAACTGCTAACTGAGTCATCATGCATGATAATGCCTCAAAAATATTTTTGAGTAATACTATCCTTCTTCTACCTGTCCATGAAAAAAATCGGGATTTTCGGATTTTGATAATACGGGTTTTTAAGCCAATCTCTTTTTAATAATACTAGCAAAAGTAGACTATAGTTTGACGTCGTAGAAATCCATAGATGTCCCTTAGGTTCAATCTAATAATTTGTCCTATTAAAGAATATAATTAATGTTATTATTATTTGTTTAACTTTCGATTTTGCCCGGCTGGTGCGCTCTAAAATCTGCATGAAAGACATAAATAAAGACATAAGCATAAAGTGTGTGCTCATAAATTTGAATTGCATGCATACACAAGAACATAATATACGTATTCGCATGTATTTAAATTAACGTAATATAAGTATGTATTAAGTATATTCTATATTATATAGTATAATCTCAGCTGTATATTAAAGTACTCGTATAACTGCTGTGCATAATTCATTTATATGCAAAACGCTAAGTAATAATAATAATATAATAACTCAAGCATAGATCTATTGCATAATGAATAAATTACCTAACACCCACGAAATCACTTGAGAGTGCAGCGTGCACACTCAGGCTAGCCACAACAACAAAACGACATTATACTCATTTAAATATTATATATATAAATTATATATTTACTTAATCATTCGCATAATACAAATGTACACACTCTCACACATCATGTTTGTATTTACAAAACAAGTACAACGAGTGCCGCTGCGTATTTTTACTTATAATGCATAATGGTAAACTTTATAAGCCTATATTGCCTACAGCCATAAAGTAATCGTTTCTCGCGATTATAGTGGTATATAAGTAAATACCCGCAAGGCACACTTGTTTCGAAAAACTCAAAAAAACTTTACCAACTAAATTTATCGTATTTCTTAAGTGCGCCTCGTCGGCCATTTAGCATCACGTCCTATAAAATCACTTTATTCTTACAACCTGCACTTCGTTATTTTACCATTAATGTCTGTGAATATTACCAAACATTTAATAGGTTTTTGTGTCTGAAATAATTGACATCTTCATTTTATATTAGATTAAAATAACTAACTATCATAGCATGTTTGTATTAAATATGTAAAGTATATCAATATTTATGCAAATGCATTATCGTGAAATTTTTAAAGTTTTTTTTTGTAAAATCCGATTTAATATCTATGCTAAATAGGACTTTTTAACCAAAGACCAGAACACTGATTTGGAGCCTTGTTTTAAAGGACTAGATCTCGCGTACAGCTCTACTTGAAATGAATATATATATATATATATATATAAATTATTATACATTATTGAATATACACTATATACATATATATACCTATATATGGGTTTCAAGTATTGAGTTAATTAAAAACATAATATATCGCTGCCCCGCGCGCCGCAGGAAATAAACTTTATCGCAGCCTTAAATCGGCTTTCGGGACCTTGTGCCTATTTCTCTAGTCGTTGTTCAGCCAATAAAACCGTAAACTACCAACGTTAAAACAACATGCCCCCCTGCCCCCAACTAGCGTATCAGCACAGCAGAAAATACGCATAAATATGTCAAATCAATTTGTCTGCAGCAATCGGCAAAGTGAATGGTGCACCTCAGCGCTCTGCATTACAGCGCGACCATCGTTTGTATGTAGAAGTAAGTTCATACTTATACTTATATACACATACACACACCCCATATCAACACACAATCACACGGGCGCACTCTCCCACTCGCAAGCTTCTTATTATAACTTTAGCTCGCGTGTGCAATGTGCATTGTGCATGTGCAATATGTGCACACAAAAACACTCCTTGAATTACATTTAGTCAAGTGTAGCACAATCAAAGACATACGATTTGCACGTGTTGTTCCAAATTTGTAGTCTGTGGGCAATGCGTGTGTGTTTGTGTTCTGTGTGCCTTTGTGCAATAGAGCGGGACTACTGTACTGTCACACTCGGTTATACTGCGACAATCTCGTACTATCATAAATGACACTTTGTTTTGTTGGTAGGTATACTATTATTACATAAATGATACAATTCATAAAATTCATAGATATAATGGAATGTATATTATATATAATATACGTCCTCATATATATAAATATATTATATTAAGACAATATAATTTATTTTCGAAATATGTGTGTTTTCTTGCACTCTCTTTTGTCATTATATTATATTAGTTATATTGTATACTACCTATAGAAATTCTAAAGTTTTTATTAATTATATATTTTTTGCATTGTAGATGTCTTTTGCGTCAGCCGCACTGTGTTAGCCGCAAGCGTACGCCGGCGCCGCATCGTAAAATAGTAGCCATTTAGTAGCCATTATTATGTATACTAATCAATCAAAAAGTAAGTCAAAAATATTATGTATTAAGTAATAATAATGTACTACATATTGAGAAATTAAGTATTAAGTACTTAAGTATTAAGTAATGTGTATGTATATTTAGAATTAAATATGATAACTTACATCTTACTCACACAACAACACGTAAACACTAGTCATTGGTCAACAACTGCCAACTAATTTATTGCCGAAAAAAAAAATAACCTTATTATTTAATAAAGTTTAGTTATTTCACGGCTCTATTAGAGCCGGTTTGAAAATATATTTTATTATGATTACTACATAATGAAAATGGCATTTTATCATTTACATACCATTCATCCGTTAGAGGATGAAGGTAAAAACCTCTAAGCATTACTTACTGTTTAACTGCTTTTTGATGTCTTTTATTTACTTTCGGTACTTGAATTCGATATTTTCCTAATTAAGGCAGTTGTATGAGGTAGTTACCTGAGTAACACAACTGCTGTTTGACGCCCTTTATTTACTTCCGGTATATGAATTCGGTATTTTCCAAATTAAGGCAGTTGTATGAGGAACAAAACAGTTTGAGGTCATTGTGAGAAATAGTACTTTATTTGACCAGAAAATAAATACTCTTTTAGCTTTAGCACTATATATTTAAAACATTTATTTAGTTTGTTAAAATTAACTAAATTTTCAAAAGTTAGTACGTGTTTTTAACTATATTATTATTACATTTATTTACCGATGCAGTTCTACATTAAGAATACTGTATAAGAGTTTATGCGTGTTTAATTATATCCTATTTTAGAACTTAAATATATGCATCTCTTCAAAGTAAAAATTTAAACCAAAAGATAAATTAATCTTTCGATCGTTAAATTGATCCGAACGTCCGAACTCAGATATGTGAGTGCGATGCAGCTCATAATAATTTCGTAAATATTTAAAAAAGGGTCAGAAATAAAATCTTTTTTTTAGAATCAGCATCGATACAATGAAAGCTTAAGGCTATAACAATTTCGAAAAAGGCAAATATATATTTTTTTTAGATACTTGGGCGAAACAGTTACAGTATATGGCGGATTGTTAGCTTACAGCAGTTTTGTTTGTGTTTAAATAGTAATCAATTAAAAAAATACAAAAGTGCACTTACATAAAAATGGCTGCGTACTTAATATGCCATAGGCTTTGTGTTTGATTTGTATTTATTGAAAAATACTCGTGCTTGTTTATATATCTACATTAATTTTATACATTGTAGAGATAATAGTCTTTGTGCATGAATTTGTTGTAAATCTTTAGAATAACCTTTTCTAAAATCTCGAATATTAATACGATTTTTCTGCAGTTATATTTTATATGGGAGTTAGAGATTTTATATTAATATATAAAAGCGTTTCGTTTTCTTCGCTCACAATCCATGTAATGCAATTTAATTTGGGCAGTGCGAATTGCTAAAATAAATTAAATAATTAGGTGTTTTTATGAAGTTAATGCCTGGAACCAAAAAAAATACTAAACAATAATTATATTCAGATAAAATATTTTGTCTAAGTTCAATGGAAAGCATTTTGAATGAAAAGTTTAACACATACAAAATTATTTTTATATATATGTTCTTCTAATTTCCGACACTTTCAAACATTTAACATTAAAATCAACATCTATAGGAAATATAATTATAATATTAAAAAAAAAACGAGAACCTCATGTACTTTAACTTATAGATTAAATTAACATAACGCATTTCTAAATGTTGATATAAAGTTTCACTATTCATGATTTATTGTAATCAGTGAACCCTACAAATTAAATAAATAAATGAAAGCGCTGCTGAAGATTGTTTTATTACAAATTGGCAGTAGATACATATATAATTATAGTATATTTTTTTCAAAGATTGTTGGCGGAAATCTGTTTAAAAAAATATCTTAATACAGAAATGCGAGTGCTAAACGAAAACGTGCATTATTGTTTAGATCAACCCTACAAACAATCTTCCATATGGCAACACTAGCATATGTTTTATTTTATATAAATAAATTAATTAGGAATCAGTGGTTTGCGTAAATGCTAATTATATAATATTTTGTCTGTAATGTTTTAAAAGCACCTTATAATAAATATTTATATATTTTTGAATCATTCGTATAGAATCCTAAAAAACGGGCATTCCCAAATTCAGCCTAGTAGGGCTCATATTTGTTATTATTTTGTACGTTATATATTATATTTAATATTATATTCAGTGGTATAGATCTTGTTCGGACCAAAGTGGACGCCGGTTGGAGCGGTTGCGCCGCATGTGTTGGTTCACGGTTTGCCAGTGTTTCCTTTTGTTCCATCTGGATGTTGTACGATTTGATTATGTTAAAAAAACAGTAATTAAATAATATTCTTTATACTCACTTAGCTGTTCTACGCCGTTTTGGTTCTCCAAAATCTAGTAAATGACGATTAAATTAATAATAATGTTAATATTAAATTAAATTATATTTAGGCTGAAAAACCTACCCATTGAATCCGATTTGCGCTTCGTTCCGATCCGGTGAGATTGCGTATGGTTATGTTCAGTCTGTACAGCACCAGCCTGAGTGTGACGCGGAATAGTACAACTTCGACCACGGCAACCCTTCAGGTTCTCCAGCGTGTCGTGCAGATAGGATCGCTCTTCGGCGGACAGTGACGACAGACGGTTCTGAGTCTCAAACGGATCTATAGAAAAATTATATGTTAGCGAAAACCTAAATAGTGGCGTTTACTGAATTAAGACAAACGGATACAAAGGCTCAAGAACTGTTGGAATACCGACGATCAAGCTAAATATTTGTCGAAAAATATTATAGACAAAAATGAATGGTAAAGACATGGCTCACATAATTAACCTCAGAATAGACAGAAAACAACTATCATTATGGTTTTTCGGGTAGTTTATAATAATAATAATTATTCAACCACAAAATTGAAAAATATATGCTTTTAATGGATAGTTTGGAAGTGTGTTGCTTGAATGCGAGATACAATCAATTCGCTGATACAGCTTTTGCTGGGGGTTGATGCCGCGGTAATTACATGTCCGTTAAACACGTTTTTTTAGCCGTGATGTCAACATTAAAAACGGAATGATTTAGTGAACTAAAAGACTAAACTATTCAATATGGCAATTAGCTGATAAAACTCTAAGAAAGGTCGTTGTACCCACAGAAGATGTTTCCAAAAGTAGACCTCTAGATATAACAACCAATAATTAAAGGTATTAAAAATCACCAAACAAACCTATTCGTAGATTGTAGAATGTTATCATTCCGGTCGTGAATTCACAGTAAAGAAAATTGTGCGTCTGATTGATTGTGCGTACACACGAGTATGTGTTGTTGTTGGCATTCATGCAGAAGCAGAATGGTTGGTCATTCCACTGTGGAGCGGTCCGCCAATGTGTGCTGTCATGACTGGAAATAATATTTTATATTCTTAGCAATTCTCAAAAAACACCTTGTTCAGTATTTATTTATACCTAAAACAATTCATGCGTTCGGTCAGGCACTCCTTTTCCATTTTTGCTTTCTTGCTGCGTTTGCGTTCCTTTTTCTTCTGTCGTTCTTCTTTGAGTTTCTTGCGGGCATCGCGAGCCATGTCCGGTTTCAGCTCATCACTATTACAAAATACATTCAAATTATTATTTATATAAACACACTTGTAAGGTATCGTTTTGAAGAAACTGACTTGTCCGCGTCTGGTTCACAGTAGCACTCCGAGGACGCTACCGTGGGATTATCCTGGTTAAACGGATCGTTTGTCTTTTCGTCTACATCATCATCATCTTCCGAGTAACTATTCGCAAAGAGTTTGGCCTCATCGATGTTACCTATATATTGTGTTACACGTGCTTTTGTGTCAACAGAAATAAAATCACAATGTAAAAACAGATAAATATACCTCCTAGCTCACTGTACGTCTTGGCAGGTCTCTCAGACGACGTGAACGAAGAAACAATATTTGTGTCTTCGGAGACAGTAGTAAGCTCCTCTTTTGGTGATGAAGTTGTACTTGTGGTGGTGGCTTCAGTTGTGGTGGACGTAGTTGTTTGCGGCGTAGTGATCTCGGGTGTAAACGCTGTACTGCTAATGCGTCTAGGGGCTTTTGTGGATGTGACCCTATGTCTATTTTCTTTAATTCTGTGCGTACTATGCTCGATTTCATCAAATTTAACCCTTCGATTTCCGATAGCATTTTCAGTTCCACGATGGATGTGTACCGCATGCGAAGAAGTCCTGTTCTTCGGTGGTCGGTGGCCAAGACGATGATTTATCAAACTGGGCCTTGTCGTGGTGGCCCAGGGCAATTCAGTACTTGTCGCAGCTAGCGAAAACCCAAAATCTCTATCTTCCATTACAACCGGAATGTCGTTTTTCTCTGTGGCTGGAAATAGTAATTCCAAATTTTGTCCTCGACTAAAGTCTGCTATTTCTGTGCGGTTCTCATACATTTTTCGCGAGTGTTTTCCGTGATGATTATGGTGATGCTTTCTCTCGTTCTTTTGCAGTGTTAGTCTGTCATTGTCTTCTTCGGTCGATGATAAATCATCATAGTCTTTAACGTGCACTGGCTTGTGTTCTTTTAGATGCTTTTTGATGTCCTTTAAGTCGCCAATTTTGTTCTTTAGTACTTTTATAAGCATATCAATTTGACTGCGAGATTTTTTCCAGCTTTTCTCGTCTTCATAGATAATATCAGAGCAGTTCACTTTTCCCGAACGTTCGATAAAGCATTTCGCGCCAACGTTCACGGAATCTGAGCCACTGCGTTGCGCTCCGATTACACCATGCTCACTGAAGCTTGTCTCAAGGTTCTCGAGGGACTCTTGGATTCCCTAGATATAATTTATAATTAACAGGCATGATGATTATAATATTCAAAATAAATACTTACAAGGATAAATGTACTGATGTGATCCACAGATTCTCGCTTATGCCTTTGATGGTGTCCGGCAACTGGACTTCGCAGTTTCTTTTCAACAAGTTCAATTGCACGTGAGAGTTCCAGTAGCTTCAGCATTTGCTGTGGCACTTCACTATGCTGCACCTCCTGTTCTGTCGAACGCTTGTGCCGTTCACTGAAATGCGATTGTTGATTTCTATATACATAAAACATATTAATTAAAACTATATCAATTAATCCTAATTGCATTTTCGCCTGAAACAACGCTTAAAACAAATTAAACGGTACAATTGAAAGCAATTAGGTGCAACGTGCCGTTGAGAGGCGCTTACCTCTTATGCAGATGAGTATTGAAACCCTTCTCAGTCTTCATTTTCGTGTAGACGACCCCTTCGGGGGTGAAGCATGCGCAATTCCGCCGGTTCTGCGTAGAGGCTTTATTTATCTCGGCCAAGTGGTTTTGAAGTTGTAGCTGTGGAAATTGTGGAAAAGTATAAAAAAAACACACACACACAATTGAAAATGCTTGCAGTGCATAAAAATGCATGTATATATATAATATATTTTATGTTTAGTACACAAAATCATCATACATATACTATATTAAGTGTGAAAAATGTGAATGAAGGAAGAAATGCAAAAAAAACATACATGAAATTTGCACTTGTGCTTGCGCCATCGACCGGCCTCATTAACACAGCGCCACTTCTGGCCGACTGAGCAGTTCTGCTGAAGTGCCGGATCGGAGCACTCAGAATTGAGCCGTGCCATTTTCGATAGGTATGGTGCCGTAGGAAGATTGTTGTCCAACTGATCGTTTTGTGCTAAATGAAAATATTTTTTTTAATTGTACTTTTAATTATGAATGATAGATATATTTTACTTACGATAGTCTTTATGTGCTAGAATCGGTGTCGAAGGTTCGTCAAGATCATCAATGCCTGGAACTTCTGGTTGATCGACCAAATAGTCTTCGGGCAAGGCACCAGAAATCGTGTCATCATCATCTGACTCGATGGCATCGTCTGTTTTTTTCGCCTCTGCAGATGCGTCAGGATCTTAGGGCGAACAAAAGGTATTTAAAAAAACATAATCAAACAAATGCAGTATATCCAACCTTCATCATCTACTTCATCCGCCTCTAATGATCCAAAGTCTGTCGTAGTCGTAGTCGAGTTCTCGGAACGGTCAATATCGAAACGAGTCTCATTTGAGCTGTTTGCCTCCTCGCTATACCGTTGAGCAGCTGCCTTGGCACGTGCCTCTGCCATCTGCTCTGGAGTTTCACGACGGCCAGAACTCTCAATCAAGAAAGTATCCGGCCATTTGTCCTTAACGTTGCGATGTCGATTCAGTAGAAGCGGCAAAAAACTACGGCCATCCATATGTGCTGGAGTTGGTACACCACCTATGTCCAGGAACGTTGGTGCCAGATCGATTCCGAGCACAATCTCATCCACGCTACATACAGACACAATATTGAGAATTAAATACAATAAATATGATAAAAATATATAACAATGATTCCACATACACAGTGGCTGGTTCAATTCCTGGACCACGCACTAGAAACGGAACGCGGACATCGAACTCGAACGGAAAACTTTTTCCCTTGATCAGGCCGAACTGGCCAAGATGGTAGCCATGATCCGAAGTGTATATTATATACGTGTTGTCCAGTTCACCAAGACTTTTTAATTCCTGATGATTAATACAATTAATACAATTAAATTAAAATTCGAGAAACAAATCTAAAGATTATACCTGATACACGCGCTCCACAGCCACGTCGACACTTTGCAATGTCTGGAGTCTCTTGGTCATTAGTAAATTCGTAAAACGCTTATGTACAGGTTCCATACGCTGAGTAACCCGTAGGATCCACTGTTTGTCAGGGTTCGGTGCATGGTCATATGCAGGAGTGCTTTACATTTAAATGGAACATTTTATTTAAAATATAAAATATGTATATTATAAAATTTAATCAATCGCACTCATACATACAATAAAAAAATCTCTGATTTACTGAAAGTTAGGGATGAGCTAAACCCTTGCGCATACAATATTTTTAAAACTGGATAAACCATAATCATACTTAATCCTATTTTATTAAACTTTGGGGCGGTTCATGTTTCACGATGAACGGCGATTTAATATATATAATCTGCATGAGCGAAACTGTACAATTTGAATTGCAGGGTCGATTAAAAACGGAACATTTGCCGCTGCATTACTCCAGTATATCGGACTTGCAGCCCCGTGCATGGTATTTTTTGGGGTGTTTTTTATATGAATATAACACCTCGAGTAGGAATAATAAAAGCAGAATATCTATGGTATTTAATAACACGTTTCGTGGTACATTGCCTCACACACTATTGAATTTGCAAATGGTCAAAAATAAAGGTATATTTTAACCTACCCCTAAAATAGACTTTTACAGAAAATTTCAATTATGCTTTCTGGGGTCATCGGGTTATATAGGAAAAGTTTAAAAATGCAAATTTGCTGAATCTTCTGTTCCAAGGAAATTCAGAGCGTTGCAGAGCGTTTCCGGAAAATAATTGCAAATATAGGAAGTACACGTAAAAAAAATTAAAAAAAATATATCTATATGCGTTAAAGGGTGTACCATAACAATATGTTTACTTGTAATGAACAGATTCATTAGGCAGGTTTCTTTATGCGTCTTCACTTGAATCTCATCTCTCGCGATTTTTTAATCAGTTAAGACATTACAGAAACACTGAAAATTGCACATATTTTAGAATGCACTGCATTTTAAAATTTACTTATATATACGACATATATATTTAACAAAATGTATCACCATCAAGGTGTTTTTTTTTGCGTCATACATATTAAGCGTAAAACGATGCGCAGGTTAATTATTAAAAGCTACCTGAGACTGTGTGTTTAAGCGCGTTGGTGGACAAAGTGGAGCACAAACATTATTAAAATTTAAAAACTCACACGCACACTTCACAATTTTACGAGAATGTCAAAAATAGGCTAATTGAATTCAACATATATTATTCATTTAATCGTTATGGTTTATATATAGCCATCTGCTAATGGAGCTGACATTTTATGGATGTGATGTTATGTGGAAATTGATAAAATAATTATTACGTATATATAATACATGTAACAAAAAACGTCAGTTAAACAATGATGGATGCTATTTTTTACCGAATTACGATGATAATGTAATTTAACTTAAACGATACAATATTCATGTATATTTTTTTATTAAAATACGAGCTTTAAATTTGTATAGCTTAAATTTATGAGGTTGATCACATGATTTTGATAAGAAGATAGGTAACCATCTCATAGAGATAAGTATAGCACGAATGTCATTGAAAGAGCCCATTGCACTAGCATTTAGCATTTTAGAGAAAGTGTCAATCCAGGAATCTCCGAGTGTTTTTTAGTCATTAAATTATTAATCATAAAATAATCATTAAATTAACAAATAACCCCAGTTTTGTGTGGTTTTTCGGTTTTGGTTTCTAAAACATTAGGAAGAAGTTTGATTATGTTCCTGTACTGGAGCAATTTTATTGATTTGGAAAGACATACAATGTATGTAATAAATCAAAAAAGATTTAAAAAAATGGCCAATATGACTAACTTTTTTAATAACTAAATCATGTAAAATAATTAAATTGATGTCGCTTATTTTATCTATACAGACTTTCCTGTTCGGGCATTCCGATAACCGACACTGCCAAATAAATATATTATCTGCAATGTCTGTGTTAAACAAAACAAAAAAGACTCAGAAGACATTTCCATTCATTCGATAAACACAACTTCTTAGATGCTTGTGCGCGTCTGCAAAATATTCTTCAATCAATTTGTATATATATAGTATATTCATGTTGTATTTCTTTAGCGATAAGCGTTAGTATTTTTATATATATACAGACACATTTGTAAGTATCTATATAATAAAGACGTTCGTTCAATGCAGAATCGGTTTGATTGATATTTCCTTATACGTTTTTTTAAATCTCTGGTGCAGCGGTTGCGGTTGTGAATTCAGTTTACCACATGATTTATATTCCAATACTGTTCCCGCGAACTGAAAACAAGGCTTCGTTCTTTAAATGGAATGTTCTTCTTATAGAAGGCTTTCTTAATGGATGTCACCTCTTTATGGTGACACATGATGCATGTTTTGGCAAGAAGCTGCGCGTATACCTTGTAAGGTTTCTTTGAAGTTCAATACTCTTTAAAATATTGTCAAAGAAAACTTTGCAATATATACTCC
>JAAAKO020005410.1:250-20045 GCA_010015015.2 Bolitophila cinerea | reverse complement strand
TAAACCCTTAAGGGGATTTTTCCAGGCAAAAAAAAGAAACGTTTTGGGATCAGGGTAACATCCCCTACATCCCCTAATTTTTTTTTTCTGGGAGGGGGCGCTAAAGTAAAGATTTGCCCGTGCTTTCTTCCAATCTGTAAGATAATGGAAATTTTGTAATACCCTAAGGTAAAGAAGTGTGTATTTGAGATGGTTACCTTATTTTCATTCTTTATGAGTTATGTTATGACAAAAACTAAATAAATAAGATTTTTTTATTTGAAACCATTTATGTAAAATATCTTGCCACATGCATTTCCAAAGGAGATCTATATTTTCATTAGACGCACTCTTGGAATTGTATTTATAAATACGTCAAAGTCAGGCTCTTTGCGCTTACAAGCGAGAGCAAAAATAGTTATGTAAACAAACTAGCTCAGTGCCAAAACCAAAAGCCAAAAGGGTAATTGCTGTTGCGAAGATCGTACTGTTCGTGTACACCGCACAGCGCACAGTGGCAGTCAAGTTCAAGAGCCCGCCGTGCGACGACTGATCGACCCGAGCGCGCGTATCGCGTAACCAGTTATACGCGTTTAAATCCCTCGGCAAATAGTTAAAAGTAAAAACGGGTTTTTACCTATTTTATAATTGAATTGTAGTTGCGAATGTGACTGCAGAGTGTGTGTATAGTGTGTAAGTGCGCGCGCGGGTGACTTAAAAAAATGATGGGGCTGATTGCCAACTTCTGTGCATTTTGTATGGTGTGTAGTGTTCTAATGGTAGATCGGATCTCTGGCAATTCGGAATCTGTGAGCGGAAACAAACTGCTGGTCGTGTCCTACGATGCATTCCGTCCCGAATACTTTAAGCGTAATGTAACACCGTACATGAACGGAATGCGTGCAGAGGGCACCAGCGCAGCGTACATGCGAAATGTATTTCCGACAAAGACATTTGTAAACCATCATAGCATTGCGACCGGGTTGTACCCATCCGTTCATGGTGTTCTTGGAAACTCATTGTTTGACATAAAAACCAGACACGAGTTACACTATGATGAGGAAATGTTCCAATACAATCCGGAAATTCTTCCAATTTGGGTGAGTGCAAAGAGGATTTTATCCATAAATTATATATCGTATATGTTTGAGTATTTATTGTCACATATATAATTACTATATATATATATATATATATGATTCAAGGCTTAGCCTTTGGGCATTGCCATAATTGAGTTTTACCTCATTTATAGAGAAAACAAATATCGACATTTTCACTAATCTACTAAATAATTTCGACTTTCTAACATAATGCTCGTTATGTCTATGTAAACAAATAACATAATTAATAGTTACAATCTAGAGCTGGACAGTTAATAGCTAATCGCTTATCAAATTCGAGAACAATTTATCTATATAAGTACGTGATATATGGAATATGCTTGAGTTTACAACGTTTTATATGTCGCACAAGCGAGACACAATCGCATTGCATCACAAACCAATGACGGTACTACTGATTACTATATATAATTAAAGGCAATATTTTGTATTGTGAGTGCTGTTGTGCTTCGCTGATAAGGCACGTACATCAAATACAAAATTGTCATGTTGCCAACAAATACAATGAATGGTGTTCGTACCAACTATATACTGTACGATGCATGTGTAATGAGGGGGACTTTTAATGGGTGATAGTTTTTTTTATTTATCTTTTGTTTTGCGGTGTGAAGCGAATTTACGTATTTATGGCTATAATTAAAATCAAATACATAGTCTCATTTAATACACGTGTATTGGATGTTTTTTAAATACTATTCTCACAAGTAAAAATCTCTACTGTGCAGGCTGTCAACCAGCGTGCTGGTCATTACTCTGGATGTATGATGTGGCCAGGAAGTAATTTTGTATACAATGGTACGCGTTGTTCATTCGCACAGCCTTACAATACAACAGTTGGCTGGGAATATCGTGTGGACACAGCGATCAGCTGGTTCTTAGATCCTAGCACACCGGTAAATCTGGTCATGATGTACTTCGAGGAGCCAGACAAGCATGGGCATGCCTTCTCGCCGGAATCCGAAACCGTATGCATACGATTTGATTGTAATTTATTTATTTATAACAATAGGGTTACGTATTGTAGATCACAGAGATGGTTCGTCGTCTGGACAATTTAACGCGTTATATTCAAGACAAACTAGCCAGCAAGCATCTAAGTGATGTCGTGAATGTGGTGTATGTCAGTGATCACGGAATGGCAAGTGTGTCATCGCCGAACTTCATTGATCTGACACAGTGGCTCGTCAATGGAACATACGCTATGTACGGGTCTTCTCCGGTGCTGCAGGTGGTGCCAACTGAAGGTATTTTTGTTTGTCTAAGAATTGTATTGATGTAAATGCATATTCTTTCAAGGGTAACCGATTTATTTGTAGATAATATGTAAGATTTCTAGAGCAAATATTGTACAGTTTATTAACACGTACCAAATCTAATTTAGTATATTTTGTAAACACGTTATTTTTGGTGATTTATTTTAAAATTATATATATATATATATTTGTTTTGCAATTATATTCAAAACAAACTCATACTAAACTTGTCGTTTTCAGGAAAAGAGGAAGAAGTATTTACAAAACTACAGATTGCGGCCAAACAGAATGGTAATTTTAATGTGTACAATCGCGAAAACATTCCGTCACGCTGGCATTGCATGAATAAACAACGCATGGGTCCAATTACGGCTGTCGCTGATATGAAGTACGCATTTCAAGATATGTTCGGTGCAGCGGAGTACTATAAAAAAGAATACGGAATTCCAAGTAAATAGTATTATCCAAAAAACCGATGAAATTACTAAGCGTTTTGATTTTAGTTGACCCAGCACAACAGTACGGAATTCATGGCTACGACAATGACGAGGAATCAATGCATGCGATGTTCTTTGCTAAGGGGCCACAGTTCAAGTCATACCATCAAACGGAACCATTTGACAGTGTCGATCTTTTTAATCTTTTTTGCTTGATACTGGACATAAAGCCAACGTCTAACAATGGCACAACAAGCCATGTGCTAGATGTACTGTATTCCAGTGAAACACCGGATCAAAAAGATAAAAAGTCAAAATCTTGGACATCCGGAAAAATAGCTGGTATTTTGTATTTTGTCAAAGTATAATAAACGAATTTAATGATGATTTTTTTATAGCCATCAGTATTCCTCTTGCCTTTCTCGTGGTGGCCTCCATAACGGCCACATTTATAATCGTACGGAAACAAAGAAAACGTCGTATTGGTATACATCGAAATTTTCGGCAGAAACACGATAATGCTGCTGCGCTGGAGGGTGAGAAATTGCTACCAAGTTCCTATTATCATGACATTGAGTTCAGCTAACCAGCAATATTGACACATTTCTAACGAAACCCTAATTTCTTATCCCTCTTTTTAGAACTTTGAATAAGTAGAAAATTAACAAATTGCCTCCACACGAAGAGATAAACGTAGACAGAGTAAAAGTGATTGGCAAATCATCTCCACTCCAAAATCATGCTTCTTAGTTATTGCTAATCTGAATCATCCATGCGATTGCCATTTTCATACTCAACTATCGGGAAAATCGATAGCAAAAAAACATAAACTTATTGCATATGAAACACTAAACATACACACATTATATAAATAAAGGAAACATCGAATGGGGAGCACAATCACACTAACCAATAACAGATAGTTAATCTAACCATTTTTGCGTCCAATATTGTAACCATTGATTCTCTTTCCTAAATGTAGCCTTTTAATATTTCAAGTAATGAAATTCGTGAACACACACATATATACATTCAAACCTCTACAACCACACATACATGCGAGGAGTGTGTACCACCAAGACACTATTCACGGTTTTTGGCATATAATTATACATATATATATAATAGCATACTTATGAAACTGTTTAATTGTGTACAGAATTAACCATTATTTGTAATTAATTACCTATTATTCTCAATTCCATTTCCCAAAATGAACTGTGATTTTATTTTTTTAGAATGTAATGTAAATTACGTTTTCTGGAATCGTGTGTGATATGAAAATATAAAATAAACGAATTTATAGAAAAGAAAATACCGGTTGATCTTGGTCGACAATTTCCGAGTTTTATTCAACTTAAGTCTCTCAATCTGGCGACACGAGTTTTATAAAAATGACCATTTTGAAAACGATCTCAGAGTATAATTTAAAGTAAGTATGACCTCAATACAGTTCCGATGATTTGAATGTTGTTGGGTTCTAGAGATGAATTTTGCATTTTTTGTATGTCTTTTCTCCGGGATTAAATGGTTTAATGTCCATATCTAAAAAAAATTTCAACAATTTAGATAGTGTTCATAAGCCTTATTTTATGTGTACTCACTTCTGGAATTCCCACTCCCTGTTATCCAGTGGGCACACTTGACGCGTCTTCAACCACCGCGAGATACAGTGGAAATGAAAAGCATGCTGAATAATCAAAAAGTAAAATTAAATGAAAATAGAATGTCTTAGGAATTCTAAACACAAAACTTACATTACATACACCCCAGGCAACGGTGCACTCTTCGCTAGTAGCTGAAGCTTGATTGGCCTGACATTCAATGCACAAGTCCATAATGTGGTTACGGCAAATAGCACAATTGTCTACGACGATGTCCCAAGCCCACAATGCCACTGCATTCCACTGAAAAAATATAAACCTAAACGTTATATGAAAACCGATAAAAAAAACAAAATTTGAGGTTATGACGCCAAAGAATTTCCAAAATATGCGTCCTCAAACAAAATACCCAAATGCACCGTTGTATTTTATTGTATTTCATCCTTGATTAAGTTTGCATTAGAAATAGCACACAACGAA
Source organism: Bolitophila cinerea (assembly GCA_010015015.2). NCBI lineage: Eukaryota > Metazoa > Arthropoda > Insecta > Diptera > Mycetophilidae > Bolitophila > Bolitophila cinerea. Next base: position 15,171 of record JAAAKO020005410.1, on the reverse strand, counting down.
AATACAAAGAGATCGTGACAAGGTCGTCTCGACGTAAAATCTAGAGGCCCCCATTTTATGTTGTGCTGCTAGTTTTACCTTTTTAACTTCAAAGCGCTTCTTTTCTCCCTTGGTGCTGCTTGACGTCGGCGTTTCGAACTCTTCATCATCCACTTCCATTGTTGTTAATGGTGAGCTAGAGCTCGTTTTGCGTGTAAATATATCAAGAAATATGAAATAAACTAAATTAAATCTATTTTTCCGTAGCGGCTCTTCACTGACAATGCAAAATAAATTTGTGAAATGACACAGTTCGAAAACTTACGAAAACCGACTGGCATGAAGTTAGATGTGGTGTTTTAATTTAGACAAATGAGTACGTTTAATGTAGTTTTTTCGAAAATAATCAAACGCGCAGTACAGAGTTTTTTTGAAATAGATTTTTTATTTCATGAAAAAATACTTTTGTTAAAATTTTTAAGATCAATTAAATCAAAAATATACAAAATGATATAACAAGCTTAAAACTATACGTTGAATTTAAAAAATATTAGCATAATCACTTTTTCGTATTTATTTCCCACCTGTATCAAATTATTTAAAATATGAGGTTTTTTAAAACAACTCTTGCAGGAGTCCTCCTGCTCCATTCTAAAAATAAATAAATAATAGTTTTTCTATTTTTTTTACAAATCTTTGAAGCATTCCTCCCCAACCTAAGGGGGTAATTTCATAGAAACAAAATTTTAATATATGATCCGACCCCAAGATATTTTTTCTCAACCAAACCGACCCGAGCCGCAGAGGGGTAAGCAAACCTCTACTCTGCATGTCAACCATACATTTCGCGAAACCATATTACCACAAGAATAAGTTGGGAAATACCTCTATGTGGATTTCGCAGGGAACAATCCACAACAGATCACCTGTTGGATCACACCACTCACCAAAGGAGCATATATGATTATATATGGAGATAAGTTAAGGTTATGAATTTCACATGGAACATATCTCTAAAACACACTTGAAAGGTCTGAATTATGTTTGTGAATACCATAAAAGTTAAACTCTCCTTATGGATTCTCCGAAAATAATAAAACATGACGACATACAAAAATAAATAATATATATTTGCCTACACATTTAACTTTTAAATACCTCTATATCTTAATTATAAGTCTAAACCATATATCCTAATACTTTGCCTTGTACGCAGACTTCCAGATCTCAAACAAGCAAATTGTCGAATGGAACCGATAAAAGATTGCAAGCGGCATCGAGACGTGCGTTATTACCGTCCACGCCCAGATTCCGTATAGATTCAAGTGCGTTGGCCTGAAACCAGCACGACCCTTGATCAGAGTATTTATAAACCACATTGACATATTTGCGACCAGCAAAAATGTCACGATCTCTCGACCCGGTTTGCGGCGATGCTGTTCACCACCACGACAACGGCGCCAGCAGGCGTTCAGTATAAACAGCGTTTGAACAGACGTCTGTATGAGACTCAGTATTTCAGCTGCTAGAGCTTGACGTCCAACCATCTCGTCCTCCTCCATTGAAAAGTAACTACCCATTATACTGAACATTCCGTACACGTAGACACCGCTCTGCGCAAGTACCAATAAGGTGCAGTCTAGCTGAACAGAGCTAGCGTGTCGATCATTAGTCTTCTGAAACTTTAAATCACGCATCTTAATGACGACTGCCACCACCGCCAGTGTAGTAAGTGAGTACAGTATAATCTCGCAGATGGTTACTTGTGATATGGCCATTTTCTGGTAATCAGGCTCGTCGTGCAATACAAAATACATGATCAGGCAAATTATGGTTACCACAATGACCAGGATACCAGCAAACATTCCGCGATGGGCACGTGCACAGTCAACTGAAAAGTGATGGGCACTGCGAACGTTCGCCTTCTGTGAGTTTCGGCGAGATCGTTCTATGTCCGGCAAACTCTTAACCTTCTTCCACATTTCGTACAGAATTACAGCGCAAATCAGCGAGTACTCAATTGTGCACGGAAAAAGGAACGGTGAGGCATTCTGTACGAGTGTGCCCATGATATTGGTACGTGCACAATCCATGCGGTCCATGTAGTGTTCTGAATTTTTTAGGGTACTATTATCGGTAGCGTTTCTGACAACCATACCAATTTCTTCGGAAGATTCCGATGAAGTGAGCTCGAGCGTGGTTGTTACTGAAAATGTACCGTTTAAAGTTTAGAAAATATTAAAAAAAATACCATAGATTCTAAAGCCTACACAGTTTAGCTGTCATCTTCGTGCTGGTGAAGTGGTGGATCTCATGTTTGGTTTCCTCAACGAGCACGTACAACCACTCACACAGATTCGTAGCTACCATGTGCATCAGACCAAACCTGGCAATTACTTTGTGACGAGCCATGTCTAATTCTGTGGTATTCAAAAAAATAAACTGCATCTGGAATATGGATAAAGCCATTCGAGCAGCCGGAGTTAGTGCTATCAAAACATTTTGACAGTCAGGATTTTCTAAACAGGAACGACAGAGTTAATAATACAATTCGTTATTTTCAAGTTTTGGTTTACTATACTGTTCATTTCAAAGTATTGTCCCAACTCCAGGCCAGAGTAGACCATAGTTCCTATTCCAAAGGATATTGCACCGACTCGTAGATAAAAGCTTCCAAAGTGAGCAGCACGCCTTTTTAATGGATACGGTGAGGCGGACTTCTCATCTGAAATTAATAGAACCATTTAAATTGTAATGGGAATCATAGAAAAGGAAGCGTTTCTAGTGATACTTACGGTACGTCTTGATAAGTGTGAAGAGGGCTCGCGTGCGTAAATGTGAAACGTATACGAATATTACAAATGCAATGCTGGTTATATATAGGTACACGTAGAAACCCTGGTAAACGTTAGTGGGAATTTTTGAAGTGAGGATCTCGGTGACAGGCATTGCAATGCCCAAGATCACAATCACCTTGGCGTACAGCGCTGATAGGGCAGAACTAAGGGCATCACTGCAGACAATAAGAAAAAATGTGTTATAAATTTCTGTTTCCAAAATGGTATATTCTGTAAATAAACATACTCTCCAATACGTCGATTTTTAATGCGAAACTGTTTGGCCTGATCGCAGTTCCGGTCGGTGTTTATGTGAATGGGTCCGTTTAATGATTTGTTACTAGCGCTCGTTGAGAGTTCATGCAAGGATCTGACAAGAAAATCAATTCATTTTATTGACTGATGGAATAACAAAAGGGATACCATACCCTAACACTCGGTTACGCTGCTGTTGTTGTTGTTGTTGTTGATGATGGAGTTGATTGTTTGGTGTCCGAATCGCAGCCATTATGGCTGATGGTCGCCGCGTTGACAGAATATCATGCAGCATGACAGAAGGTCGTCGCGATCGAGACACTTCCACTTCATGTACTGTGTTCAGGGCAACCATCGTACTGGACGCTGGGCTAATGTTGTTCGAATGCATTCCGGAACCGGCACGTATCAGAGCATTATTATTGTTACCAGCACTACAACCACCTTCCTCGACACTGATTCCGCGTCGCAAATGTTCGCGCTCATCCGAAATTTTTCGTTCCTGGTCGTACACATCGTCCACATCTCTGAAATCAAAATAAAACCATTAGAAATGGATCAAACTTTTAGGATTCAAATAAAAGACCGGAAAACGACATGCTTCATCATATGCTACCAATTTAAACACACTAACTTAAATCATTCATTTTATACACTGTTTAAAAAAAAACAATGTGTGCTTCTTAATAAGATTGATTATCAATAAATTGTATTGTGTAAATCGTTAGTATTGACGACATAATCTATGGTATATGTATATAACTTATCATATTTGTATGTGTAGGATTAAAGCTTATCTACTATTATTTTAAGTTTAAATGAAATGAGTGTGTGTTTGTGTTCTTTGTACTGAATTAGTAGATATGCATGATTGAAGGTATGGGTTCCTACTAAATTATACATGCATCATTTTGAACTTGTCTACTATGTATAATGTACATGGAAATTGTAGCACGTAGGCCAAAATGTAGAATAAACACTAACCGCAAAAACACGTCCGCTCAACCAGGCTGCCAAAACAAGAGTGACAAAAAACATGAAAAAGCATATATAAAATATACACAGTACAATGTTAACTCTGGAAGATTAACCCACTATATAAAAAAACAATTGGTGCACAGAATCGGAGGGATATCAAAAACAGATAAATAAATTAATATGACAGATATTTTTTAATTTCAATAACGAAAGTATCGTAGATGGATGACTTCACCACCCCACTATATTACCTAACCATGGAAGCTTTTTTAACATTTGTACGAATATAAAGCTCACTGAAAAGCTTAAAGCTTTATTAGGAGGCCTAGGTCAAGATTTATTAGCTGACTAGAATTTAATTATATGAAAAATAAAAAAAAACAAATTTACTGTAAGTCTGTCCATTCCATTAAAGGAATTTGATTAAAAATTCAAGTTTAAAAAAACCATGCTAAAAAAAAGTAGACTTAGATCTATAGCTCATTTGGTATTTATTGTATTGGAGATAAATGAAGCCAAAAACAACATCTACTACTTCCCAAAAAAACTTTGTGTTACAGAAAAATCAGTCGAAATAATAATATGTTAAGTTAAAAATACTGGTTTTAGAAAGTTTATATTGGGACCTGCCATACAATTTTACAGGAGCCGATTTAAAAAAGCCATAGGTACTTTTCGTTTTAACAAGGTTGTTATAATGCTTTTTAGTATATTACTGTACATTTACAAGATCCAAAAGAATAATTAAATGAATAATATTTATTGAAATAAGAGAAAAAGCTTTTTTTTAGTTTCTAGGATTTTTTAAATTTAATTTTCTTGATAAAACTGAATTTTTGAAAAAGAGTAATAGGTACTTCTCGTTTAGTTTAGGTTTTTATAAGATGGTGTTGTTTTTATATAAAAGCAAACAAAACAAAATATATGTTTTCTTGGAGTGATGGTTTAATTATTGTATTTGAGAAATCTTGTGTTTACGAAAACTTTTGTAAAACATATAGTTACTAATGAGAATCGACATTTTGTGTCTAGATATTGATTTACTAATAATTTTATTTTATTATTGTCATTATTTGCAAAAAAAAATGTTTTTACTATATTGATTAATAAAAAAAATGTTTATTTATATATACATTTTTAATATATTAAGACAAAGTGCTTTATAGAGAACAATAAAGTGCTTCTTAAAAAATGTACGTTCAACTTCAACCTGATAAAAGAAATATCAACCAAAAACAACGTTGAGCTAAGATGGGTACCAGTTGGATCAAGTATGGACATGTATGGACCAGAGCCATCAGTGTATAGATAACACACTGTAGTTCGTGCGGAAGTTAGACAAGCAGGGAAAAACTTACAGGTTGCTCTTTGGACAGAATCTGCAAAATACCGACAATCAATCAATTATCAGCAGTTCATATGGTCAGGTAGCGAGATATCTCATCAATGGCAGTCGACACAGGTGCAGAACACTGACCAACAATCTAACGGGTCATTGTCTTAACATACAGATAGATGGAAGATGATACTGTAGAACACTTCATACGAGAATGTCCATGCCTCTCAAATATAAGATTGTCTACATAAGGAGGCTTTATCATTAGCCTAGACAATATGATTTCTCTAAAACTAAAAGATAATTAGAACTTTATTAAAAAAACAAAAAGGTTGTAGCTAGAATAAAATAAGTATACAAAGATCGTAGGAGCACAATAAGTCCAATCTGAGACTGCGTGCGCCCGTCCCTCATGGAACGTTACTCCACAAATTAATCTAATCTAATCTAATCTACATTTTTTTTAATATTTTGGACACCATTTTATAACACGCTTTATTTTAACCCTTATTTATATCAATAAAACGAGATTATCTCTTTAATGAAAATCGATCATTTAATAATTATTTTTTTTCGATTTGTAATCACTATTCATTTTCACTTAATAAGATAATATTTATAATTCATCATAATTAAATAGTATGAAAATCTTTGTTTTTTCAAATGCGTATATATATATCTTAATAATTGTAATTTATTTTTCCATGATAAATGAAATCTCCTAATTTGCATTTAAATTGATGAATTTTTTTTCCAATGGATGAATTTGAAAGCATTTTCCGATATAAGTAAATGAAAGCTTTGTTAAATGCACTGCCATAATAATTACACAAATTTTTAGTATGTTTGAGTTTATTAATAAAGAACTAACATAATAAAGTGTAAAAATATATTGAAAAAATTCACAATAATAAATAATATAAACCAAATATTTTTTACTAAGCAATAAAGGACTGTCTTTAAATTTTATTTTGGAATAATCAGGTACTTAATAAACGTCATTATTTGGGATTTATTTATATGTGATTAATATGAATAATGATTTTATGAGAACAGATCGACAATTATGCTTTTTTGTTATGACATTTTTTTTTTTCATTGTGATTTATTAATTTTTCTTGCTCCTAATAATTAAAAAATACATTTTTAAGCTGTTTAACACATTTTTTTACGATAAATTTCAATTCCTTTTTAAAATGAATCATTTTTAATAAATTTAAGAAACATGTATTAGTATTTCAGATAAAAAAATTGTTCAGTATTTAAAAAAACCTTAATAATTTGGTCACTTTTTAGGATGCTTTATGTTTTGTGATTTGTATATGTTTAACATTAACACAGTGAGATATGTTATTGTATACAAGGCCGTAGCTAGGTGTTAAGTTTGGGGGTTTATACTTCTCTCAAAACATTTTTTATATACACTTGAATTTTTACTACTATTTTAGCAAAGTCGTTTTTAGTGTAAAATTATATATTTTTTTAAAAACTATAAATATGACTTGATTTTTGTAAAAAATGACTAGGGCAACATTACGAATTTAGCTACAACCTTGCAATATTTTGATCCACGATCATTACTGGAAACAAAAATTAAAACCTCCCCCAAGACAAAATCCTGGCTACGACCTTGATTGTATGCATTTATAATTATGAAACGATGAATGTGACTAATGTTGGTAGATTAGTAAAAAAATTATTTATAATTATATAATCCATATTTGTGTTTATTGTTGTGAATGAGGCTTGTGTATGTGTATATCGGTGTTTCTGCGTGTATCAATCGAATCCAATAAACAATTACCGGTAGAACTGAATCGAAGAGTGATTACGAATCATGTTGTTTATTCCAAGGAAGTTATAAGAAACACATATACACAGAGCTCGTCCAAACACCAAAAACACTCGACCGTTGATCTCTCAAATGCGTGCGCCTATGTCGTATAATAGCCAATCCTAATCTCAACAATTTTATGTGTATTGTGTATTTGTGTGCACACCACGATCAAAGTGCACAACACACAAACACTCACACAGACTTTTTGAGTTAGAGCAATCAATTAGCACTTAATTAGCTCGGCGGATGGATTATATGTGTATTAGTAAAGTTTTGAGATTATAGTCTACGTGTTATGGTTTTTTTCTTCTTTTCAATTATTTAGATTTATGTTATATATGCTTACACCATAACGTAGCCCCAGGCTGTCATGATTATCTCTGCAAACGCCTTAATTACAACACAACACTTTTTTTGTCTCTCGGTCTTACTTTCAGTATGTATTTTATTTATGGAAAAAATTATGAACTGAACTCCGTGAACGCAAAAATACAATTATAATAATTTGTAAATCCATTCGGATATGTCAAACCGGGTTGCACATTCGACTGATATAACAACTGACACGACGACGATGCGACCGACGGACGGGATACAGGTGACACAATTCTGATGTTTTGCGTGCTCACGCGAGCGTAACGGATTAATACACTGACTGTTTGTCGTTGACTGATATCGATTCGGCAGACAGCAATCCTCCGGAGTGTGAGCGCGTGCGCCTAACGCAATATGCGTTATCAATTAAGACGTGTGAGATAATGGACGACAAATTAATATTTATATTGTTTTTTTTTGCGTTGGAATATCATATCTGTTTTGTTGTGTCAATTTTTGCGGTATACCTGCAATATTTTTAAAAACTTATTGAAACTTGCTAAATAATTAAAAAGCTACTTATAAAAAACAAGCACAAAAATAATACTGGATTTACTTTGTTTAGAGGAATGCAACAAATAGACGGACTTAGTTTACTTAGACATATTATTGGTGGGAGAGCGTATTAATTTTTTTTTTTTATAGAAACCGATCTATCATTTTGAATGAACGTTTTATTGAAAACCTGTTTTGATTTTTTTGAAGAAGTGGATTCTTTGAAACGCCAAATAACTCATGTCTTCAAATTATAAGAGGATGGTAAGTTCTTACAATAATCGATTACTTAAAATTATTTTCAACTAAATAGGGACAATTGTATTGTTAGAAAAATGCTCGCGTGTCTGACACAAGCCCCTATTTCCCGTAAGGGATTAAAAGGAATTTCAATGAGATAGAGAGAGAGAAAAAAATATTTTGCTAGATTTTAAACTTGGTGTAGGAGATTGGGTAACAATTTGTGAGCAAATGTTTTTTTTCAAATTCAGATAATAATACAATAGCACTGCTTGTAATTTGGACAAGATATAAATAAATCTTATCTCTAAATCTTTAATATTAAATGATCCTCATTTTTTAATGTAAACTAATGTAATTTACAAAAAAGTGCGAATAAATAATTTCGTATCATCTGATTTAAAGATATCCTCGATCTCGTAAAAACGACCAAGGATCTTAACCGTCCAGAAAACACAGATTGCCCAGTATTTGATCGATATGTCCCGGTGTCCTGAAGAAGGTCTCTGGGAAAAAGAATAGTTTTTTTAGTTTAGCCAATATTTATTTGTTATAAATAAAAAAAAAATCTTGTATACACAACTAATCAAAAAACTATATTCCGTTTATTCTGTCAATCCAATAAAATTAATTTGTATATATTTTCGTGACGGATAAATAAATTTTCAGGCTATTTTTTAATTTAAAAAATGTCTCAAAAATAATAATCTCAATCATATCATTATAATTTAATCACAGCAAATGATCTGAATTATTCAATATAAATAAATATATTTTTTGTGGTGAAGCTCATCAATCATAAATATTGTCATGATGGCAAATAATGTAACAAACATTCGTTTTGATCGATATTTGGAATGTAATTGAGATTATAGAAAAAATGATCAAAAAAATTGTTGGAATATTGAAAAGGGTCACAAAAATCCAATATATGTTTTTTATGGTGTTTTGTAGTGAGACTCCTCCAAAACGAATATCGTCGTGATAGAAATAAATGTGTTTTTTTCGAAATGGATCATTTTTTGATATTTACTAATGAATAATGACCATCCAAAAGAATATATTCAAAAAGAAAAATTCCAAAATGACAAAATAAATCAAGTTTAGAATTGTTGTTTATTTTGTAGTCATGAATTAAGTGTCTTAATGTTAATCCAATATATATTACAATAATTGTGATATTTTTAATATTTGTTTATACATTAGTTTCTTTTATCTGATTTAGTTCAAAATGTTTGTATTTGTTAAAAGCATCCTGGTCCGTAATATTGACAGGGTTATTTGTTGTTTTTTAATTTGATTAAGATGTCCATACAATGAGCATGTACACTGTACCTTTACATTTACATTTGCACTCTTCCACTGTACTTAATGAAATGTTTACAGTGTATATCTATATAGTTATCATTAAAATGATTTATTTTTCTATTGCAATAATAATACTGATTTAAATACTCAATTATATAAGTTTTTGATTTGTGTAAGGTAGTGCTTCATTTGTTTTTATCTTGGTTTTTATTTATAGTATTTATACTCGAACTCAGCGTGATGTTTGATTTGTCATCTAGTGATTCATATTGTTTAAATAAAAATTAAACAATATATATACATTTTAGTTTTGATTATTATCTTGTGATTCATATTGTAATAATTATTACATGAGTATATGTACTAAATTATTTGTCGACTTTGGCAATACTGCTATTTGTAATTACGATGTAAATTGTACACATATTCGGAATTTACTGTTATTTTATACTTTATGTTCGTTGTTCATGCATATAATTTATAAAGTTAGTCAAACATGGAGAACGAAAAAAATATTAACTTTATTCGTAACGAAAATGAAATACAAAATAATATAATTAAAGCTCAGTTCGATACAGTCAACGCGAGATTAAGTGAATTTGGATACTTGGATATAAAGATATTAAGCGGGTTTCTGTAGTAAATGAAACTAATACACGTCGAATTGAAAACCTTAAAAAAAGCGTGCTAATAGGATTGAGCCCGCAGCGACGGCTACTTATGCGTGGCGTTTCTGTTACTTCTGGTGAAAAAAATCCGGAGATTTTGAACATACTGAGCAGAGCGATCGGGTTCACTACATAGTATTCATGGACATTATGCTATAACTGGATTTCGGATCAATCGAAGAGAAGGTGCTTCGATATCATCGATAACCTATACTTTTCGTACACTCAGAACCAATCACATTTCGACAGCATCGAGTGCTCATCCTCCACCCTTTTTATTAAGGTTTTGTGCTCCGTATGATCGTAACAATTTCCTCAACATGTATTTTAATAATTTAAATATGAAATAAATTCAATAAAAAAAATAAGATTAAAATTGTAATACTTTATTACCCAACTAACAATTATTGTATAAAAATTGGTCAAAATGATCAAATAATGACTAAAAAATAGCTTTGCTTAGATAGATATAATGACCAAAAAAATAGTAAAAAAAACATCTTGATAATACTTGACTGAATTGGCGAAGGATTTGGTGACTATATATATTACTAAATAGTCAAAAATTCCAAATCGTGACAATATAGCTATAAAAGCTAAAATATGACTATATAGTCAAAAATGCCAAATCATGAGGATATAATACTACATAAAGTGGTTATTTTACTTTTTTAGTCATATTATTGTTATATGTTACTATCATGTTTTGTGTTGTTTTAAATGGATCATCATAATAAAATAGATTAATGAAAACATTATATTATTAAAAATGAAAAAAAATAAAATTTAATAATCCAAAATCATGTGGCAGAAAATAAATTTAGAATAATTTTTAAAAATAGGTTCAAAAAAGGAAACTTCAAAAAAAAACTTATTTTAACAAAGTAAAATAATTAAATAATAACATAAATTTCCAAAATTTGCAATTTTTGTATATCCAATCGATAGGGAATTGCAAAAAAGAAAGAAAAAACCACTTATAAACAATCTAGATAAATTTAAATAAAAAAAAAACAAAATTACCCTGGCAGATATAAAAATGGCTGCAATATGTGATGACTAAATAGTCACCTACACAGCTAAATAGTCATTAAAGCAAACAAGTCATCGATTGTGATCATTATGACCAATATATCGACATATTTAAAAAATAAAGCTAAACCATTTTTTAATTGTTACTTGGGTAATCTTATAAGTGTAAACTTTTTTTTGTTTATTTATAAGAAACGAGAATAAACCTTTTATTTTATCCTTTTTTATAGGTTGTTTCAGATTTCATTGGAAGATTTCTGAGACCCCTCTACAGGATGACGTTAACCACTGATTACGAACAAAAATTGATTTAAGTTGTGATTTAGTGAGTTTTTAATTTGTTCGTTTTAAGTATCATATACAATATATTTTTTTTAATCAATTGTTTCAATTGTTAATATACAGTGTAAAAAAATATATCTAATATTATTGTGTTTTTATTTGAACATATATAAATAGCTCGTACATATATTATATTATAATGAATTTATCTAAATAATATTGCATATACATAATTTATAACCAAATAAAATTCGCTATTATACTGATTATTTTGATATTTATATACTTTTATTTGTACTCGAAAATAACAAATCGACCATAAAAAATATTGGCGACAGGCGCGCTTGCACACGACGAGTACTTAATAAACACGCACGTTCCACACTAATCAAGTGATTAAATCCGTATCTTTCTAGATGTAGAGATTTATTATCTTTAAGAATGTTTGTTTTATAGTAATAATATACGATTACACATTTAACACACTACAAAATGACTTTTTATTATAACAATATATTAAGCTGCAACCGCAATGCTGAAAAATTTGCACTCTGATACATCGATGTCACGTCGCCGTCCGTCACACGTCCTTATCGCGCATGGAATTTTCAAGAGCCCATTACAATAAGTCACGTGCTTTAAATGGCAAGCACAAAAACAATCGACCGCCACAAATTACGATTAAATCATCTTTACCAAAAACAACAAAAACGAAAACACACACTTACACGTCGTAAACAACACTGTAAACAAGACAGAAATTTAAAAGGTACCACTTATCCTATATCAATGAATTGGCCTTATCAAAGTGCGTTTGCAAAGCACACACACACACGCACACACAAGACACGAACGATATTAGGCACGCGGTACGAATGCACGCGCTTCTTTGTGGGATCTTGTTATTATTTTGGATTGGTGAATGAAATTGACGTGTTCACACGCGCTTACCGAAAGCTCACCGAAGCTCGCATTGCGCAGCGTTAGCAGCTATTTAAATACACACACACAAGCACATAAACAATACGCCTTACCACAGAGAGCATCGTTCACAAACTAAAGCACTTAAACGATTTCGAATTATTGCTTATGCGTATACGCAGCGAGCGCGTGCAAGCCTGCGTCTAAGTCATACTCGCATTTCACACTTGCGTCACGGCACGACTTGACGGACGCAGTCGCCCCGCTGCGCTGGCCGTCGACGGGCAAGTTAAAATAAATAAAATGTATTTAGTTATACATATATAACATAATATGTGTATTATATGTGTATTGTGTATATATAAAATTAAGTCTCGCATGTCTCGTTCGTCGAGGTAAGCTTTTCCGTTCGCAGGTGAATGTCAGTTTTGCCATTGCGATGCTTTGCGAACGCATGTCTGGCCGATACGTTTTGTACACTCGGCAACAAAAACAGATAAATTATTCAGAATATATTGTATATACAATAGTATTTCCAATTTTAGAAAGAATATCTAGTTGAAGTAATTCTTTTTTTAGTTTTTAGTAAGTTGTAGAAAATGTCAAAATAATTTAGCCGCAAATCAATCCCTTTTGAATATTTTCTTAGGAATGCTGACAAAACTACACTTTAACCTCAAACTCAATTTTTTTTCAATATTTCTTTAGGAATACTTACAAAACTACACTTCCCAAACATTTTTGGGGTGATAAGGGTCAGAATTATGCAGGTAGAATGATGCAGATATTATCTTAAAAATTACATAATCAAAATTATAAGTGATTTGCTCTACTAACTTGATTTCATTTTTGGGTAAAGTTTTTACTGCATAACATATAATCGTTTCATTTTTAAATTTTCAAAGATTGTTTTTTTTTTCTAAAATTTGGTACTAGATTCCTCTGCAAAGTTCCGAAGAATTTTAAGAAATTTTGCAAATAATAATCTGATATGTTATTAAACAACCCTATAAAACTTTTGTATTTTATATTTAAAAAAGATACAAATAATTTAAAACATTTATTGTTTGTAGCTTTTTAATTATTTGGTGGACACTATTGAATTTTATGGTGTAAGCTATATTGGATGCCTTTTTTACATTGATTTATATTATGTGTTATTTTTTGCGAAGATAAAAATTTATACATAATGTAAGGTTTACTTAAAAAGGTAAATTTAGGTAAAAACCCTAGTTGCGATATTTTAAAATATAAACTTACTACGGCAGATCAAAGTTTAATAAAATCTTCACCTCTATATGAATAGAGAAGAAATATAGTACGACCTATTAAATATAAAAAAACTTGGTTGATTAGTAGTAGGGATTACAAATTATACATAAATTATATTTATATTTAGTTAATGTTTAAAAAAATATTTATGAAAAACTAGAGAAAATAAGGTCCGATTTCATATTTTAGTTATACAATTTCCATACACATAAAAACGCACTCATCTCAATTTTTAAATGGTTGTACAATTTGTTCAATTGTCTTTTCAGTTCATAAAACTTTTATTCCTTTTCCAATTAAGTATAGGTTAAAATATTCGTTTATTAAAAACAAAACAAAAAACGAAATAAAAAGGTTTTATAACTATTAATATATCTTTTTACCATAAATAAATTATTGTTACCAAGAAAAAGAAAGTTTGTTACCATAAATACATTAAAATTGCTTTTTATGTCACCAAAAGTAAATTATTGTACCAAAGAAATTTTTTTTTTAAAAAAAAATTAAGTACAAATTGAAAATTTTGGTCTGACTGGAAACTTCAAATTCACAAAAAATAGGATCTGCAAATGATCTGCACGATTAAAACAATTAACTAAAAAAGTAGAAATGATAGAGAAAACCGATTTCATATAAAGCTTTTTAGCGACCTAAATAAATCTGAAAACCTTGTCAAAATTATTAGCACCAATATTTTTTTAGTTTTTGTTTGCCAGTGTAATTAATTCTTGGCAACAACATTTTTAATATAGGTTTTTTCTTATATTTTGCGATAATTTTTCTTGAGGAGTAAGTAATCGGCTCTTTTAAAAATTTTGTGCGAGTGTAATTTAGAGGAGAGAAATCTCTTTTTATCGACATCATTAGCCTGATTATATATATGCAAAAGTATAATTTCGACGGTTTTCAGTGTATGTACTATTTTATTGTACAATATTATTTTTAGGGTACAATTTTGTTTTTTAGTTTTGTATTTTTTTTTACTTACTTATTATTGGCAGACAATCTAATTATTAGTAGTACAATTTTAAATTAACTTTGGCTTTGCATTGATTTCTTTTTGTGTCAATTGAATGTGGGTGCACACCTAATTGTCAATCAATCTC
>JAAAKO020005399.1:0-20046 GCA_010015015.2 Bolitophila cinerea | reverse complement strand
AATAAGCACCTGCATAGGTTGGGATTTTCCGAAAGACCGACATGTAGCAGGTGCGGAGAAATTGAATCTTCAGTACACTTTCTCGCCGAATGCCCCGCACTAATCCATCTATGATGGAGAGTATTTCATTCCCACTAGATATCCCGTGATGAACTCCACCGCCTCCCCCTTGGGAAGATCGCTGAGTTCACTAGTCTGTGTGAGACGGTACCCCATTCCCTCATAATCATCACGTGGTCCATTTTTGGACCACGTGATGATGATGATTTTTCATGGTAGCAAAATGGACCGGTTGGTGTGGATCGTAGGCCAAGCGGCATCGTCGGTCCGTTCTTCTTCAAAAACGATGAATGCATTTGACATCCCAATCAACGGAGTGTGCTAATGACCAAAGATTACCGATTTCTTTGGGCACAATTTGTATGGTGATGCGTGAACAGCTGACAGAGGCTCCTATCTGGTCAAGTGGTCAGATATAGGTGACCTTGTCTACACGGCGTGTAGTGGCAAAGGCTCTTGGTTCGGTCGTGTAGTTGCCTCTATCTAATCAAATGTTTGTCTTGAGCGAGATTTGCAAGCAGTGTTCGGGCAGAAGTGCGGCGCTCGGGTATTGAGTATGCAAATTCGACACGTCCACACGCAACAACAACAAAAACCGTTATTAAACGCGTCGCTCGTCACAGTATAAAATTAATCATCGAAATGCATTTTTTGCTTGTTTTTCGTAATTTTTATGATTGTAGTATATATTATAATATATTCAAAAAAATATGCATATATAAGTGGTATTTATAAAGTAAAGTTTATCTACAGGGTAACCCATAAGTCATGCGACAAAACAAAAGGGAATTATTGAAAATAGGAAAACTTAAGTGGCAATATAACGGCATCCGATTTTAAAAACTATATGGGAGATAAGTCCATTTTTGCTTTGGTAATTTACTGCATTTCGGTCCACGGCTTATGGGACACCCTGTAAATACAATATGTGTATATATAATGAACTAACTAACGCAGATTAATTACAATTAACCTAAGGCACAGCTCACCTTTCCAGATTTATCGTTTTAAGAACGGCCAAGCGAAGAAAAGTGGTATATGTTGTTTAGGTGGTTTCCATAGACACTTACACACACACACTCACACACACACTCACACACACATACACGAGACGCCATGTGAAGGATAACAAGTTTTGTGTGCGTGGAATATCACATATAAAATGTGTCTTTCGATAAATGCGCACAATTAATTTGTATAATTATGTAATTTACGTGTCATAGACGGGTTGGAGGGGATAGAGAGAGAGAGGGAGAAATAGAGAGAGAGAGTGAGAGAGAGAGAGAGAGAAAGATGAGTCAACCACGCAAATAATTAATAATTTATGTATATTTGAAATAACGTTTTACTATAGCTACCTATAGCTACTAATTTTGCGTTTATATATATATATATATATATATATAATTCTAATGTATAATCATTTCACTTACGAGTATTCGTTTTCTAGTCGGACCAGCGGAGTCATTCGAACATCAAATACCATTGTCCAAGAGCCACTTAAGACTAAAAGTTTAATTTATAATTTATTATTTATAATAGTTTGTAATTTATAACAAAACAAATCCTCCTGGAGCCACTTACAGTAAAAGTTGTTGTCGATAAGCTAGTGGACTCACTCAGAATACGGCCGAGTCACTGGTTTTTCGAACATTTCGAAAGAAATCATATTGCACGATTTCTAAAGAAGACATGTCTCTTTAATTCTTCTGTTTATTTTAACACAGTTTCGGGTTCGAAAATACGCATAGTTATAATTATTTCGAAATTGTACACAGATTTAATTTCGCAAACAGATTTATTCCACTATATAGCTCAGAGTTATCTGTAGAGCTTTCCTAACCTCAAAAATAGGTAATTATAATTATTTCGAAATTGTACATAGGTTTAATTTCGAAAACAGATATATTCAACTAAAACATTGACTTAATTTACAAAAAAAAACTATGTTCAATATGGTCGAGAACAGTAAATAAAAAACATATTTTTTTATTTTTTATTTTATTCATAACTCAAGTTTTTTTTTAAAAAATATACAGAGTTTTTGGATTAAGTTATTTTCATTTCATTTTAAAATAACAGATACAAAACAGAGGCAGCGATGACAGATGAGAGTTGCCACGTTTGCACCACTCTGGTATTGTATAGTCCGTTGTCAGAGATCGTTCACAACCTCAAACTGGCGCTGGCCAGACCAAATGTTCACTAATAATATTGAACAAGCAATTATAATTGTCCAAAACCTGTATGTCTTGACTGAGTTTTCAAGATGAATGCCTATTTTGGTATTACTGATACTGAAGCCCAATGCGGTCCCAACTTTGCGAATCTGTCCCAGCGCATTGCTTCCGTTTCGTCCAGACGACGGAGACGTATGGCGACCCCAGTAAAAATGTTGATGGGTCTTCTTGGGTCATTTTACCGATATGCCAAAGCTGTAGCAACGAGTCCATGTGATTTCTTCCGAAAAAACCGTGAACAACAGAAAAATAAATTATATAACCTCAAAATATGGCCTCCACAAGCTAAAAAATATGTTATATAACCTCAAAATACACTTGACAATAATTTCGAAACCTGCGGGGTTATTCACTATTCAAAAAAGCCTCTGCACACCGATCGGTCGGTATTTTTTCATGATTTTCACCTTGAAATCATCTGTTCATTTCTGCAGCCAAACATTCATGAGAATAGCGGTGCCTGAAACATTTAACTACCAATCCGTTTTGAATGAGGAACAGAAAAAAAAAATCAGTAAAACTTATTCAGAATACTTTCGTTTTTTGTTATCTATTCCCATTGGTGTTGAAACCCCGAGAAACCTGCAGCGGCCTCCGGTTAGGTTAGTTTCTGTATATCAATCGATTTCTTTAGATGTCTGCACATGTTTATATCTTATCCAAATGGGATGCTAGACATAAACATCACCATCCCCGCGCGGGATTTTCCCAAAAAAAAACTATACAGAATAAAACATTTGTATCCATTATCAATTTTGTCTCGTTTGCAGCGTGATGGCTGTTCCTGGCAAGCCGATTAACCTGGCCGTGGTGGCTGTTGCAGCCAGCTTGCTTGTGGTCATCAATCTCATCTGTCTGACCTCTGCACACCGTGAGCACAAGGTGAGAGCCGCTGCGATCAGCGCCAGACTTTTAACAAGCCGATATCCGTGTGTCACTTAAAATATATGCATTCCGTATAGGTGCACAACATCGTCCTGTATCCGGACAAGCACTCGTGGTGCCAGACGTTTCCCATTAAGCAGGTTATCAGCTACCCGGGCTGCCGGTCAGAGGAGATCGACAACAATGTCTGTGTAGGTGCGTGCTTCAGCTACTCGATACCACACACAGAGCCATCGGATCCGGGCGAGGTAATTTGCTTGTAATCTTTGCTCTGTCTTAAATACTCTCTGCATTCATGTGCTTTCTCCTAATCTCAGGTCATCGTTCCGTACTGTGACAGTTGTCAACCATCGGAAACAACCTGGCAACACGTAAGTAGTCTTTTTCTCTCTCTCTCTCTCTATCTCTGGTTTTAAGTTTCAAGCATATCTCATTGTCTCTGTGTTTAGATAACGCTCGAGTGTGACCGTGACAGCACAGATGAGGGTCCACCGCATCTTGTGAAACGTGTCCAGATCATTGCAAACTGTTCGTGTTCCTCATGTGAGAGACAACATGGTCATCGAAGTGATCACGATGCAGACGCGACAATGACAATGCGTGACGATGACGTACCAGATCTGATGCGTGTCCTCCAACTTCGCAACGAGACAAATGCCAGCATCTCAAACGAGCACACGCAAAACGTTAAGAATCTCATGAACAACAAGATCGTCACGCTGCTGCAGAGTATCCAGGAGAAGAACTCACCGGCAGACAAGGCACAGCTAATGGAACTACTGCGCATGGTACAGGGCACCGAGCAACGCATCAGCGACAAGCACATTGCCGAGTTCGTGGAGAGTCTCAGTGCTCCAAACATTATGCTAGACGTACCGAAGCTTAAGGAATTGCTAATCAAGTTCGAGAATTCAAAGCTGTACGATGAACACTTCCAGAAGTTTGACGTTATCGGAAATGGTATACACGATGAATCGAATTTGGATAACGACGGTGGCGCCATCGATGGCAGGGCACCAGTGCTGAGGGTACAGCCAAGCGTAGAGCAAGTTGAGCAGCCGCAACAACAAAACCACCATGAACAGCATCATCATAATAATAATCATCACAGTCACCATCATCATAGTAATCATCATAAGCACCCACATGGCGAGAGTGGCGCCACTGCAACTGAGGACAGTGCTCAACAACCAGAACGCCTGGATGCCGTTGAACAATTAATGCTGGACAATCCAGTGTTCCAAAGTGAACTGCATCAGCATCACCATCATGCTGGCGAGAGTTTCGGTCATGGACACCTGATCAAGGGTCCTCGGGGTGCGCTCGTTATCGATCCAGAGTCACAGGCTCACGAGAAGCTCGAGGTGAACCCTAGCGAGCTGAAGCTGAACCATGCGGGCACGATGCTTAGCTATGGCACGCATCACGATGAGCAGCGTGTCGTTGCAGCGTCCTCTGACCCCAAGAAACCCATTCCAGGCGGTTCGGATGTCAACAAGAACTAAATATATATATATATATATAATTTTACCATTCACTTAATAATCAAATCTCTATAACCACACTTATATATACTTTCCCCTCCAGCCCCCAAATGAAATACACACTCTAATTTGTGTAGACTTATATTTGTTAACAACTTTATCAGAGTAATATATATATATATATACAAATATATCCTGTGGTCACCAGAAATGGCCAAAATGACAGCAGCAACAACGGCTGGTAACCATCGAAACAGTTTTTCAAACATACCATACCATGGATTCCATGCTTGCTTTTCTGGAACCTATAGAGCTGGCCGGAAGCCTGGATCATCTGGACATCTCCTAGTCGCCATAAGGAGCCTCTACTCAGACCATACCACAACTAACCCATGTCTCCTATCAAATGTACCCTCTACCATTTATTCGAATCTCTGCAAACTCCGAAAACACTAAAACATATATAAGCATATTTACAAGATATATTTAAACATAAATAAATAAATAAATGACTCTCTTTTGTTTCGGAGCATAACCTAAAAAACAAAATAAAATGAAATAACAAAAAAAACACAATATTTAAGGTCAAAAACAAAAACAAAAACATCCAAACTTTGGTGCCATATGTAACTCTAAGAGATATACTTTTTTAATTTTTGTTTTTTTTTTCAGGTTGAAGTATATAGACATCTTAGTTTCTAGAGCTATATTAAAATTAGCAAACATATATAAATATATATATATATATATAAATTTTGTTATTGTTATTTTTTCTGATCGTTACTCTTTGCGTTTATAGCAAACCGGAGAACGCATTAGGGAATTATAACTGTATGTATTCATATTCAAATAAATAATCAAAATAAAGCCTACTTGGAAACCATGCTTTTGTTTCTCGTTCAAAATAAGTGCGGTTGGGATACAACGTTCCAACAACCCCGGTCCCCATAACGCGATTGTCATATTTTAACTATCCTGTCACATGGTATTTGTCAGGCTTGGATGTCGGACCACCGGACCTATTCATTCGGAAGCAAACGCTGACCTTGGTGCGGCAAGTTGGAGATGCTTGTCCACCTGTGTCGGCTTTTCCATTTCTGAGTGATTATCTTGCTACCTGACCAGCTGCAATCTTCTGATGAAGTGTATTCATTGAGTGGGCCACCATTCTCATCGTAAAGTGTTCTTTTAAATTGACTTTGCTGAAACATATACCTAAACTTAACCGAAGAATTCAGGCAGTTTCTGACCATAAACACCCATCGTGGGCTGTTTTAGTACGAGCGACTTTCTTTCGGAGTAAAACCAACCAACTGGCAATATTTTAGCAAATCGTTGACGTTGACCGGTTTGAAAGGAGTCGTCGTAAGTTATCTGGTCGACTTTATCGTGGTAGGAAGAACGAATGACGATGTACAAGGCGCAAAACTGCAACCGGACGGATGGATCTTGGTGCTCCAATAAAGACGCCGTCAACCGTCGGGCTGAATATTCTAGATACCTTCTGAACGCTGCCAGGCAGGATCAAACAAGTGGAAAACCAGATGGTAGCTCAGATAATCCAACGATTCCACCTTCTACTAATGACGAGACCATCAACGTTGCCATAAGAACGTTGAAGAACAACACCTCAACCCTATGTAGCAGTCTGGGATCAAGAACGACTAACGACTGGAATTTCAAGCAAGTTTTTTCCGGTCCAAAGTGTTGAAAGACCGACCACCATAAAGACAATCTAAACGAAGCTGAATTACAGGCCCTATATACTTGTTATTCCAGGGAAAAGCCACGTATCCATGGAGTCCAGAGACTATTTTCTACATAACAACGACGAATTCTCTAATCCGTGTTTATTTAAGAAGTCGAACCATCTGATGAAACAGGTTACATCACGACAACCTATATCCCAACCAGTTCCGCAAGAGGCTGTAAGGCTCTATACCTCAAATCAACTGTCGACTGTAGAGCCAGATGGCCACCTCGATGAGTTCGAGTGATTTCAGAGTCTATAACTTACTCAACACTCGACATTATGGCGTTTTTTTTGGAAGTTTTCAATAATATTTTTTTGATAATTTAAAGACCAAGCATAACCCAACGGTGGAAAATTTAATAATTATTATGTCAACCAAGGCCTAGTAGAACATCTCAAAAAACACAATGTGTGGAATCATTTTAGAGTAAAGCCTTTACCGCAAAATGATAACGGAGATGGGGAATGAGACCCTCTACATGAATTTCTATCCGAAGAACGAACTGAAGTTATCAGCTGTCAGATCGATACTCTCGCCCCCCTCGCTCAAAGGGGGACTCGCTTTCTGAGTTTTGGTGTCACATATGGTCGAACTCTCTCGGTAGTTACATCGCAAATTAGTTGGCTTTTGCATCCTGGAAACGTCAACGACTTTAGTTTGAGTGACGAAACACTGCTTTCAAATAAGTGTTGCAATTCAGAATCGGTTATCAGTTCAGATGCAAGCTCATTATAGAAGACGTTGAAGACGTTGAAGACGTTGTTGCAGGTCTTCCATGTGGCTTTCTGGAGTTGCTGATGCGAAATGTCATCCAGTTATGGGAAAACGAACTCGAGACCTTTGAACACATCAGTGTCAATGAAACGCTGGAATGTTTGAGCCTCATTTCTGAGGCCGAAAGTGATAACAGTAAATTCATATTCGATGTACGATGGTTCTAATGGTATCTGATGGTAGGCTCTGCGCAAGTCTATTGTATGTGGCGTACTGGATACTTATCAGAAAGAGTTTTAGCGTTGAGCGCAGTTGTCACCACAAGGTCACCACAAGGTCTCCATGTGCCGTCTGTTTTGCGAACGAGGTGTAATGGTCTTGCCATGGTTTTGGATGTGATGGACATGGTTATGAGCAGTTGTTGGCTTCGATGACTTGGCGTCTGCAAGAAGGTCGTCGTATAGCTGGAGCAGCTGGTAAAATTGATTTCTGGTTTTCAATGCTGTCACTGTGGCCGTCGAATCCGTTACAATTATGCCTTCACTGCAAATGCTTGTAAGACGGTCGATTTATGTTCGTCCTTTGAGATCAACAAGCAAATTGAAATGGGTGAGAAAGTCGGCTACTATAATGGATTGTGAAACGTCTGCGACTGTAAATGTCCATGGAAACTCTCGTCGAAGTCCGATGCTTACAGAAACGTGTTGCTTGCCGAAGGTTTTATAGGGGTTCCGTTGGCTGCAATCAACTTGAACGTGGAAGAATAATTTTGCTGGCGTTCCATGTTGGTTGGTGGGACTACTGATATGTCAGCGCCTGTTTCGACAAGATAGCTCATAGCGCTTGTTTTGTCGTGGATGAATAGGCGAGTACTCGTATGGTCCGTGTCGCTCATCACCACTTGCGTCTGGCCGTCTAGTTTTACGCGTGAAAACTGCAAGGTGTAATGCATTTTTTGGCATATCCTTGCAAAAACGATGATGATACCAACACTGGCCATGTTTTTTGACGAGATGATGATCTTTGTCGACTACGGCTGGCTGAGCGTTCATGGTACTGATCTTGAGAGTGACCGCGAGCACCCTTCGATGTGGAAAGTGCCGCGACTTTTCAAAGTCGGTTTCTGTTGATTGTGACGTCATCGTGGTCGATTGCTTAGCCGGATGTTGCGAAATTGTATGTAAGTTGCGTGTATCAATGACCTCGTGAATTTTGTCGGTAATAGCTATCAAACGAGTCATATTTTCGTTGCTTTTTGATAGGATCGCTTGTGTTTGTGGCTGCAAACGCTTTAACCAAAGAGTTTTAAGCAAATCTTCGTATTAAGCTTCACCTGCAAGTACTCGCATCTCACGCCAAAGGTGCGAAGGGAGTCTATCGCCTAAAACAATGTTGATGATGATGAGGCTTAAAGTTAAGCGCCGATTTGGTTAACGTCTCACTGGGCCTCTTTAGGGAATAGCTTCGATATTTCGCATCCAGTCCTGGAGGTCCAGTGTGAGAGTTGGCCGTTGTTTCATCAGGTATCTAACCCAGGATTTTCTGAGTGAGGTCGAGATTCCGACGACGGGTCCCGATCCTGTGAAATGATAAGATAATTCACTACCGGTCTTAGCCAGAACATCTCATTACGTGGAATCCCTTAATGACCAGGGACCCAAATCAAGCTTACAGAAGACTGGCGTGTTAGCCCTTGAAGCTTTTACCAGCAGTAAAGTACTAATCCTGAAGTAAATCTGTATGCACTTAACGCTCTCAAAGCTTCTTGGCTGTCAGAGCAAATGTAGATAGTCCCCTCAATCTAGTCCGATTTCTGGATTTATAAAAAGGATACGAGGATTACATACACTTTTGTCTGAAAGACCGAAGCATATCCCCAAGGGACATGGACATATCTAATGTTTGGAAACTGTCATTGTGTATACCAGCACCTGGATTACCAGTTTGGAGAGAGTCAGCGGTATAGAACACCCACCCATCCAGTGGGGGGAGTCCATCAGTGCTTCATTCCTCCCTGGTAGGAATCGTTTCTTTAAAAAGCCTTTCAAAGCGGAATGATGGTATGACGTAATCGGATGGCATTTCAAACTCCGTTTTACCCTTAAAAATATATATTTATATAAATATATATTGTTATGCCATTTACAAAAATATTGTACGAACAAAATATTATTTTGGCAACAACATTTTTAGATATTTCTTTTGCTTTTAAGAATCCTAAAGTTTTTCATAAGAAATCCTTTAATATGTGGTTATGCACATTAGAGATATACATGTGTATTCTGGCAGTTTGCCCTTTGCCTTTTTACTAAAATGATCAAATGAAGGGTTTTCCAATTTTTCTAAAATATTCAAATGGTGCATTTTTCCATATGCTATTCTGACAATCTTTATGACTAATTCGTCCACGTTAGTTGAACATTTGAGAATTATAGAAAAGTAACAAAATGCTCCATTTTAACATTTAGGAAAAATTCACAATTATTGGTAAAACGGCACTTGGCAAAAAAGTCCAAAAATATGTGAAAATGGCCATTTGAAAAACGTCCTATTGTACCATATGTTAAGTTCTATATTTTCAGTTCTTTTTTTAATATAGTCTTAGTGCGGTTCCTAGACAATTTGGTTGACCTATAATTAGTATAGATCAGCGCGGCAGACGGGGGCCTGCTAAATTTAGAAACGTTTTACTTCGTTTGTGACTGACATCTTCGAAATGCAACGTGCACACACTTTTAATTTTAAAATAACTGTTTTATTTTCTGGAGCGAAGACGAAATAAATATTTCTTCTTCGTTTCGACTGTGCGCGTGTGGCACCAAAACCACGCACTGCGTCAGCCGCCGCCGCGCCGTTCCATGCACTTTAATTAAACGCAATTTAATTTAAGAGTATAATCAGTGCCATTATCCTCACACTCGTAATATAGTATTTATTCTCGTGTCTTCTATATTTGGAGGTTTAAATTGGTCATTTTGAATTATAGATTTTGACATTTAGAAAGTATGTGTACGTATATATACTATATTGTGAATTAATCAAGTCTCCAATGGTGGTGGGTAACTATAGAAGGCTTGTATATATAGTATGTGATTGTGATTGTGATTTTTGGGTATACGTGTGGCTGTGTGTGTCTCTATTTGTGGGATTAAATGATGTGTACAATCAATCACTTTCATTTGAGAGGAGAATCTATATTTGAAAAGTGCGCTCATTATAAATAATATTAAAAAAATTATACAAATACAAAATCACAAAAAAACGGGCTTTATAAAAACCACAGAAAGAAAATCTCTCGCTGCGAGCAATCACTTGAATATATTCATGATAACTCCGATTAGTGGGTCACTGTTTCACTGGATTCATAGCAACTCACAACAAAACAAAAAGAAACAAGTCTTATCATCGCTTTCAGGCGGATATACGCAAGAGCCCCCCAGAATCACGCGATGTTTTTTTCATGTTCTTGTTCTTGCAGTGGCCTTATCTCTCGGATTCAATTTGCGAGCCTCTATATGGAATTATTGTTTCTTTTTCATTCAAATTTTGGATTTCATATATTCACTTTCCACTTGACATCTAGCATCCAAACATTATTACTCACGCTCTCACTCACAAAAACACTTATAAACGACACACAATTATACAAAATCTCTAGGTACTCACGTGTGTGGCTATAATCTTAAACAGTTAACACAGTTTTTAAATAGCGCGATTATTTGAACTTGATTGAGATTTAAATTTCACCAATAACGCGGACGTCTTCGTTGTCGGTTGTTTAAAAATTTGGTGCACGTCTTCACGACAGCACGATCAATTCACTACTAAAACTTAAAGGCAAAAACGAAGCTCTTGGCCACAAGCAAACAAATATACTTTCAGTCGACACATATACACTCACACTCACACATACACACACACATGTATATATGTTGACATGTGTGATTTCTGCTGCCGCGGTAGACCCACGATCAAGACTCGTTGGAGTATCACAGAAAAATCGAAAAAGATTATCACCCCGATCAACGACGACACCGACGTACGACGACGAGAGAGCGGTAGACCCAGTTTATCAATTTGTCACTGATAAGGAGCTCGCACTCTGCTCCTGATTATATTCTATATACACCGAATAGGTTTTAAGGAAATTAGATTTAGGCGCACTTTATAAAAATATGGTACTGTAATTAGCGTACCTGTGTCGTCAGACCAATTTACCTGTGCTGTCGACGACGAACTGATGCAGCTGGCCGACGACGACGCGTTGATAACAAATTTGTTAACATTGTTTCGCAATGATATTGACACCGATAACCGATAACTGATCGAAAATAGGCGTTTTACGCGGCAACCGAGTGATAACACGCACTCGCACTTCTATTAAATTGTAATTATTCGAAAACACGTACTTTTCCTCGGCCGCGAGCACAAACAGTTTAATGTATATAAATAAAATACAATAATATGCCTGTGACGCACTAATAATGTTATCACACTGATAGTGTATTTGTATATATACAAGATTCTTGTTTATAAAATAAATGCAGTTTATAGCCAGCACTATTATTTTTTAGGAGCTCCTGCAAAACACTCTTATCACTTCAAATGCTAAGACTTGATTGGATACAAATTGGCTGAGACTGAGTAAACACTAAACAACTACTCTATTTTAATAATAATAATAATGATTTAGCTTTATCAATTCTATACTGCAGTACAGCTGACTACATAGCTAAGCTACTGAGATTTATTACATTGCAGTATATAATTCTGTGCTTGATTGTATAATTTATATTTTATAGTATAGGTAAAGCTTAAAGATATTTTTAATAACAAAAGCAAATATAATATTTGAATAAAATTCCCATTATTTATTAAACTCTATTAATTACTTTATGTTCGTATTATTTATAGTACATTGATGGATATACGATATCGTTTAGTATAAAACACACAACACGTTATGATAAGTATAATGTAGAACTGATTCGATTAAAACGTAAACGTATTTTTGAGATTGTGGTGTACCTACATTTTAATCTTCCATCATCAGGAATAAATTTCATATTTTGATAGCACGCATTTTAAAAATATTTTCAATTATTTTATTAGTGTGCTTGTGATCATCAAAATAAATGATCGATTTATTATTGTTGACAAAAATTGGCGCCAAAAAATAGAAACCCGTTCTGCAGTACTTTTCCTTTCTGCGTGGTTGCCCAAACGCCGTCGGTCGTAGCATCGTCAGAGAGTTCACTTAAACGCCCGGCGGCCGGCGTGCAATTCTTTGGACTTTGGGCAGAGCTCACAAACCGGTATTTTAACCTATAAAAATATAAAAAGTGCAATGAGTCATAAACAGAAAATAAACGGTTAAAACTGTTGTTTGAAAGCACCAGGAAGCGATATAATCACTTGTGAGCATTATGCTCTTTGATATTCGAATAAATAAATCTAAAAATATTTTTTTGCGTATACGGTATTCCATTTTGTATATCGATTTCATCGGTTGACATTTATATGACACTTTTTTACAACTCGAAAGAATTTTTAAACATGAGAGGATTTTCAAAGACACAATTATCCAAGCGACGCTTGACTTTTAATCAAGAGAAAAAACCACAATTGGAACATAATTTAAAAAAAATGTTTTTTTTGGTATTTTACCCCGTGGTCGCTCACCCCGCTAACACTGACATTTTTTTTATTGTATTTCATACAAAGGGACTACAGCCCGTCGTACAAACAAATTTTTTTTTTGGACGCTCACCCCGTGTAACAATGCCATTAAAAATATTTAAAATTCAGAAATATAATTATCAATCATCAGATATCTTTTAAAAAAGGTAACAAAACGTCGCGGGCGACGGTGAAACGAGCGTCCAAAATATCAAATTCGTTTTTAAGAAATTCCTTTGTATGAAAAACAATTAATGTGTCAGTGTTGGCGGGGTGAGCGACCGCGGGGTAAAATACCAATAAAATTGTGTGAATGTCGACGGAGATGAAATTCGCGATTTCTGAATTCTAAAAATCCAATGTCTCATGTTGTGAATTTGTTTGAATTGCAACCGGGTCTATAGCATGCCGCCATTTTTTTTGCTTAGTAAACCAAAAAAGTTAAAGTGACCATTTTTGTTTATTTTATAATTACTAACTACTAAAAATAATTTGGACTTAGTAATATCCCAAGTTATTATCCAATTTGTATAAATAATTTTTTGCCCCGGAAAAACCCGGCGTAATTAAATAAAAACATCCGGGATGCTTAATTTTTGTTTTTTTACATTAAGTTGTGTTCCGAATTTCAATTCTCTAGGATGTTAGGTTTCGACTCTGATACTAGATGACGGTTAGACGGACGGACATCGCGGGACTATAAGTCTTTTTATATTAGCTACGCTGGTATAGAAGAAAATAAATTGCTTTAAAAATATGACTTATTTAAAAAATATACCTTAAAAATGTTGATTTCATTGAGGAAAAACATAGTTCTAAAGCAAAAAAGAGCAGCTAGAAAATATACTGTAAATGAGTGTTTTACGTCGGCCGCAGTTCAGTCATTAGTGCCGGCTTGCACGGTGAAGACTAACAAGTTGACTCTTCTATGCGTGTATCCAGTGGCCATACAGATAGCAGGGTGGGTATTACTACTGATAATAATCATAGCGACGGCATCAATTCGCCTACAGATTTGGGCCGTAAACGACCATGCAAAGGAGGTCTAAGAGCATTTGCCAAATATAAAGTACCTCTAAAAATACCGGAGCGCCTAGGATACTCATCCGCTTCACTGAGCTTACAAGAGACCGTGGATCTGGAGTGGGCGAGTGAGACTATCAAAACTAGCAGAGCCACGTTAAAAAAGAATTAATGGCTCATACACAAAAATCCCGCCTTCGTCAACACCATTGAGGAGAAAGCAGGAAACTCTCAAACAAGCAGCAACGCTGCTCTGAAGAAGATAACCTAGGCGCCAAACGGCGGAAGGACCAAGAAAACGCAGGTGAGACAAGACAGAGACAACCCGAAACCTAACCCCTCCAAAATCGTACAATATAACGCGCTGGTGGAAAGTGCGCTGCTGGTTGCCCTCATCGACGCCAATTCTCCATACGGCAAAAACAAAATCTCGTTCAAGCCATGGTGAAAGCCAATGTGGAGAGTAAGAAGTTACCGGAATTCGATAGCGCGGGGTGGCTTAATGACTGCAAGATGTTGCATTGCAAGAATAGCCATACCGTGCAGTGGTTGAAAGAGGAGACCTCATGGCTGATTAACGGAATCTAAGCAATACACGTTTGCAATATTTCTAGACATAGACGAGGTTTTTAACAATAAAAACATACTGAGGCAATAATAAATGCCATAAAGATATATGTCTCTTTATGGCATTTATAAACACAAAAAATATAGTATTTCGAATGATAAAAGCAGAGTAGAACAAAGAAACTATGATAAAAGGCCCCTAGAGGAACACAACAGGGATGTGTGCTATCTCCACTGCTATGGCTCCTAACTTACGAAGCGCTGGCGTCGTGGCACTCAATACGAAAACGGACATATAGGGAACACATTGTGAAGGTACAACACGCGTCTCTGTAACGGGAGCTCTTAGGAGCACACCAAGAGAAGCGCTACACTATTCCTATAAGAAATTTTGACAGGTACATTAAAGTTGTTATACCGGAAAAGAGTTACTGGACAGGAAAAGAAAACTCCCTGGACTGTCAGACACGACCGGAACTTTTCTTATGCAACTGCACTACTCTTTAATGGCACATCAGAGTCTGTGATGTTTTTACCTGGAGGGTCTAACGGAAATAGCAGACCTTTCGATATCCGGACTTTGGAATCTCATAAAAGCGCTAAGACCTGAAGAAACTCGAAGCGCACTGGAATAAACCTGGCTGGATGTTTGCTACTGCACTACTAGTGGGTTTGCTATTGGCCACATTAGTTCATAAGGTATATCAATGAACCAAGAACGAAAGAAAGACGCATAACCAAAATGATGGAAGCAACAAACATTACAGATCGGTTAGAGTTTAAAAATGAAAAAAGGTGTTTTTTCAGATTTTTGAAACCCAAGCAGATGTTTTCATTGAGGAAATGAACTGATGTAGTTTTGCGAGAGGGACAGGACCACGATAGAGGATTGCATGGGAACTGGAAGAAAATTGTATTCTCTTCGGTTAACATGCCATATAATTACACCAAGCGGGGATGAACCTCAGAGGAGAAGCACTAGTTGGCTTCTTGGCTGGATCTAATTTAGAAATCGTCAACAAAGGCAGCGATCCTACTCTTGTGGCGGCTAGACAACTCAAAAAGTTTAAACGGATTGTTTGTATCGGCATTTCGACTGCTATGAAAACAACCCCGACATACGATTTTTAAGCGCTTTTAAACCTACCACATCTTCACTTCTTTATTGAAGCGGAAGCCAGGGTGGCGGCGGAAAGGCTATCTCAAAATAAATGTTGGAAGTTATATTTGGAGCGAGACCATATCTTCGAAGTCAGAGTTTGGAATGCCGTCTAATTACGTCATATCAACATTCCGCTTTGAAAAGCTTATCAAAAGTAACAATTCCTACCAGGAAGGAATCGAGCACTTGTGGACTACCCCCAATATATGTTCTAAACCAACGGCTCTCTCCAAACTGGTAAGTCAGGGGCTGGTATACACAATGACAGCTCCCAAGCATTAGATATGTCTATGTCCCTTGAAGGATACGTTTCGGTCTTTCAGACTGAAGTGTATGTAATACTTGTCTGCTATCTGGAAATTCAAAAATCGGACAGTATTTCGGGTCTATCTACATTTGCTCCAATAGACAGTTTTCAGAGCGGTAAGTGCATCCAGATTTACTTCGGAATTAGTAATTGACTGCTGAATAAAGCTTACAGGCCATTCTCTGTAAGCTTGATTTGGGCCCATGGTCATCCAGGGATTTCAGAAAATGAGCAAGCAGATGTCCTGGCTAAGACCGTTAGTAAATTATCTTTCACAGGACCGGAACCTGCCGTCAGATACTCGATCTCACTCAAAATGTCCTGGGTAAGAGACTTGATGAAAAGTAGAACCTCACACTGGACCTAAAGGACTGGTTACGATATATCAAAGCTATTCTTAAAAAGGCCCAATGAGACGGTAACCAAATCGGGGCAAAACTTTAAGCGCCGGGTCCTTTGCTTTGTTTGCGGAATCTGAACAGGACTCTGATTGTGTAGCAATCAAATCTTCTGCTCATTTCTCGCTGAATGCACCGCACTCATTTAAGATTGAGATTGTTTCACTCACACCAATTTTCACGTAATGCACTCCACCGCCTTCTTTTGGGAAAATCGCAGAGTTCACTATAACAAATGTGGTAGGGTTATAGTAATGGTGTCGTATACGTGCTGGACTAGTTATTGTGAGATGGTCACCCATTTCCTCATCATCATCATCATCGTCGCCATATTATACCGCCATTTTAGGAGCATTATATGGGCAGACATCTTTTACAGTTTTTTTTAGGAGAAAATTGTGTAATATTACCTGGTAAGACTCTGATGATTCTTGGGTCATTCTATACTAAACCATTTATTATTTATGGGTCTAGCAGTTATTTTGTGCCTTAAACTCGAATTTTAAATGGAAATCCTATTATCTGAATTGAATATTGATTTTCTAGTTTTTTTGACGTATTTTAACAGAAATCTAAATGAGCAAACATTCAACACGATTTGTGTTCATCAGCACATCCAATAAATTAATTTGAATACAACGAGCGCATTCTACAAAGTAATTGAAGTTTAGATGACTAACATACAAATACCGATTAGAAAACCCTTCAGCAAGTTAGATATTAGACATAGTCTATTATTTAGACACTCATATTTTACGTGTTTACACGTATTTCGTTGTTGTGACATATCAAGTTGCAATTCTATGACGTGTTATCGCGAAATAACTTAATAATTGCACCACATCACACTTTTGCGCAATGCTATTGATTGTTTAGCTTTCACACTGTCAATCCATTTGGATTTTATTAATGAACACATTTATTGTTTTTATCTTTCACACTTGAACTTGAGTATAGCTGACGACGATATACAGAAATGCATAATGCTACCAGAAATCAGTGTAGATAGTCATTGAATAAATGTGTGATTATGATTACAAATCTTGCTACAATTTTTCATTGAAGTTTAAATGGTATTTTTTTCATCTTACTTAAAATTGTATCTTTTTCTATCTATTATTGTTAGCTACTCCTACTATATAGTATTATCGATAGAACATAATATATTTTAAACTCTTCAAAACTCTTAGATTTTTTTATTTTATATCAGAAGTCAGCTGTAACATACGGTCTCCTAATTGCTAATTGATTACTATTCCGTAATAAAAACGTCACAATACTTAGCACTCATCTAAATTAAACGAATCGATTAGCGTTTCCAATAAAAGTACAAATAATTTCTAAATAAATACATTATTATTATCGATTTGTATTTTTTAGTTATCTATATAGTTCATAGAAATTAAATAATTTAGTGATGACTATTAGGCGAATGATAAGAAAACCCTTCAGCTCAAATGATAAGTCGTAGTTATTTTGAAATATAGTATGTGTATAGTACACGGCACAGTGTGACGTATTTTATAAAGTTAAGCTTTATTTAATTGGATTTAAATAAAATATCATCGCTATTTTATCTGTGCACTTGAACTTGATGAAATGGCGTCAGTATTTTCTCAGTGCTTTATTAGACTCAGTTATATATAAAGTACCTTGTAATAATAGTTTATATTAATAATCTTTGTATTATACATCCTGATAATACAGTATGCAGTTGTTTATTGCTGTAAATGTATTATGGATTTAATAACATTATTAATTTATAGGTTTAGAGATTATAACAATCAAAGTAAAGTAGTTTTATGGAGGAAAATTATCTTTAAAACTTAGTTTAAAAAATGATATAAATTCATTGAAAATTTTAAAAATGAGTAATTTAATTTGCATGATTTTTATTTTGTAAATCGCAATCTTAAACTATTTGTTTTAAATATATATAAAAATCAGGAATTTTTTATTTTATTATTTAAAAATGTCTTTCTGATCTTCTAATTTAATTATTTATAAAATAATTACCATGCACAAAACAAAGCATTCAAGTTTATTTATCTTCTTTTCGCTCTTACAAAAAGTTTTAGTCATTTTTAGTATTACTATTTAAATCATTTTTTTAACCGATACCAAAATATGAAAATCTCAATTTGTATGTAATATAAATATAAAAATCTATTTTATATTCTTTCAAATTTCTTTAAAATAATAATAATAATTTTTATATATATAAATGTTGCATACATTCCGGCGTTATTAAGAAAGCTTTTCAATTATAGAAAGCTGTAATATTTTAAAGCTTTTCTTCTTTGTGGCACCCGATAGATGTCTCTACATTCGCCTATATGAGAAACTGGGTGTGTATCTTGGATGTATATTTTCTTTTCAATCATAAAGTATCCAAATTCGTAATGATCTGAAATCTAGTATGGCGGACGATTTTTTGGCTTATATTTAGTTTATTTTGGTGACATTTTTGTATTTATTTGGGCACAAAAATGTTTTTTTATATTATATTTTATTTTTTTAATATAAAACGTGCGGGCACCTGTTGCTTGAAAGAGCGTATACGCTGAAATTAAACAATAAAGGAAAAATGTATTCAAATATATACAAAAATACATAGGTTTTATAATGATCGAAACTATTTTTAAAAAATATTATTAATTTGTTAAAAAAATATATGGCTAGTTATAATGTATATATTAAATAAGCATTTAATGGATCTACTTATGCTTCTCAAACACACTCTATATATTATTTTATAAAATAGCGTTCGTTATCCTAAATGACGTTTTATATTTGAAAATATTCATATATGTATTAAAAGTTAATATTAAATATTTGTATTTAAAAATGTATTATGTAATATAGAATTGCATTTAAAGTTCTTTCTGTATATTTTTTCAAGTGTTGGGTACAAAATCCCGAAAATTAAAAACCCGAAATACAAAAATTCCGGAAATCCAAATCCCAACATAGAAATATCCAAATAAAGAAATCCCGAAAATGACAAAATCCCTCTCTAATAATTTCTCTTAAAATGTCTTCCCTTTTTTTTTTAAAGTGTCGTAAACGTAAACTGACCATTTTTTTAAAATATAATAAATGAAATAAAACATTATTTAAACAAAGTATTCAAATAAGACAATGGAATATCAAAATAATACCAAATCAGGCTTAAATCCTTTTAAATCCTTCCAGGGACATTTATCCGGACAACTATCCGAACTATCTAATTATGAGTTTTTGTACCTAAAGTTACATGGCTTGTAGTGCTGAACAATTCTAAACGTGTAAGACCGAAATCTTGATTGTATTAGTAATTACAATCAAGATTTCGGGCTAGACCTAACGCTTCGCCGGACCGCATCTTGCGAGATATTAAAGTCAAACAAGCCGGAAATAAGATTAAAAGATTAATTTTATTATTTTTTAAGAATTAATTATTTTCCGTGATTTTGATATTCCGGTATTTTGATCCAGGATTTTTGATTCCGGGATTTTGATTACCAGGATTTTGTTATTGCCGGTATTTTGTTTTTTCCGTGATTTTGTCATTTGCGAGATTTCGAACCCAACCCATTTTTCAACACCCAATAGTTCAAAAAGTAAAAGAAAGAAAATCTAATGAGTATTTTTTATGCATATAATCTATAAAAATAATAAAAAACAAATAAATAAAACCTCACTTCCGTCTTCGTACAACGATATGCAATTTTACGTAAAATTCATCACAACAACAAAAATGAGGAGATTAATATTATAAAAAGAAAAAAAAT
>JAAAKO020005388.1:0-20046 GCA_010015015.2 Bolitophila cinerea | reverse complement strand
GCCATTGACTGTAGCGCTTATGTCTAATGAAATACTGTTGTTGGCGAAGCTGTCTTGGCTCATATGTCTGCTCGTCTTATAATTATTTATAATTGAAACAAAATAATAATAATATTAAAACCCACATTCTTGTTTTCGCATTTTATCCTTCTCTGCCTCTCTCTAAACTCGTTGAGAATTGTACAATTGTATCAAAATGAGAAAACCAACTATTTTGTAAAACTCTCAGTTTAAATGGTGAAGTAAATTTAATGCAAATGTTCCATCAGAAACTTTTTTTCATTTAAAAGCTGTATGCCATTAATTAAGCAGTTTTTATAGAATTTTATTATTGATTTAATTTAATTGTATTATTCGTACTGATAACCTTTGTGTGTTTTGTTTGCCAGAGAAATTACTTCGATTCGAAATAATCAAACAAAATGCCCCTAATATATATTTTAATCCTTCGATTGTTTTCTATATTTCTAAAAAAGGTCCATTTTTAGGATGAACTCTTCAAATTTGGCAATGTTTTATTTTATAATAACTTTTTAATTTATTAATAATAAAAATATGTTCACAAAAATAAATGATTAAAATTAGCTATCAGATGATATCAATCTCAGGGATAAAAGTGTGTGTGTGTGTGTGTGTGCGATTCAAATATTATATCTTATTGTTAATTTACGGTCCGCGGAGTTTGAGCATGTGTGCATAGCCTGCCGCATCGAAACAGCTCTTTCTAAGAAAACAATATTTCCTGTGCATCGATGCGTTAAAAGAGCAAGTAGACGTTGAGCTCGCGAGACGTGCAATCGATTACAATAATAAATAGTAAACATTATAATAACACAGTGTAAATTTATGGAGATTGTAGTTATGGGATTGCGCTAACCGAGACTTAAGAAAGGGCATTTAAAAAGGTGTGTGAGTTTTATTGAAAGTTAATAACGAGATTGGCTGGGCTGTGTGCTCTGGTATATATATGCCACTAAATAAATAACAAAAACACAGACACACACATATACATACACATTACACATGGCGGTGATTCGCGTGTGCGACAAGATTAATTTGCATTTTTTTACATTTATACATTATAGTTTGCCTTTTTCAGAGAGGTGTGTCACCTTATATGGACATTGGTGTGACCGCGTGTCGTCATTTTTAGTGGATATGTATGTGTTTGTGTGCGTCTTATTTGCGTAGATTATATTTAATAGTATATAGTTACTTTACATATTACATTTGTTAGAGAACAAACATAACAACGCAAATTCTTTGAAATTCGTTCGTTGTGTCTGTACTTATTCGATTTCAAAGTCGGATTGAAAACGATTCTAGAAGGTTAACGGGACATCAAAAAAAAGTGTAGGAATAGATTAGAAGAGAAGAGGTGAAACACGTTTTTTGTTTGTAGTAGGAAACAAAGAAAATATGTTTTTTGGTATAGTAAATCAATGCTATCTTCATTTTTAAATTTCAATTACTATTTAAATGTTGAATAAATATTAATAAAGAAAACATAAAGAAAAAAATCTCAATTTCACGTTCAAAGTTATAATTTAAAATTCCTAATATTTCTATGCTCAAAGCAAATAGTACGCTAAATGACAACAAAACAAATTCTAGGAATGGTTTATTCTTTATTCTCTATGTCTATGTTCAATAATCTATAGGCGAGCTACATGCAATCCGGTCATTGGGAATATGATATATATTACCCTCTGACATTTTATCGTAATCGTTTAAAACGGTATTACGATAAATACAGCACAAATAAACGATTCATATTCATAATTGGGGTGAAATATTGATTTGGTACGCCTCATTTACATTATTATTAGTAGTAGAGTATTTTCGTATCATCAAGGGGAGCATTAAATCCAACACATCACGTGAAACGATCTTGTGAATAATTTACCGTTGTTCACAAAGAGCGCGTGTGCGACCGGCAAGCGGGCAAGAAGAAAAGCACTCACACACAAATGCGGTGCGGCGCAATGCACGAAAAATTGACGAGGTCAAGGTCGCGCCACCCGTTCACCGTCCTTCCTTTAAATTTTATGTTTGTCTTAGAAAAATAAGCAACAATTTAAAATGAAAATCTTATATCAATGTGATACCCGAAAACATGCTTCTTATAAGAGAAAGATAAACTTACCAGCAATTTAGATTCTTTATGGCACTGAGGTCCGACTGCTTGGACCGGGCGATGATCATCGCCTCAGTAAGTCGACTCATATTGAGGTCGTTCACTTGGCTCTATCACACTTGTAACAAACACACTCACAAAAGCGCTCTCGCGCTTACAATACAACTGCACTACGGGGCCGTGAGTGTTAAGTCTACGATAAATAAAATAACAAAATAATGACAACAAGATTTCCTTTCACTTGTACACGCAAAGAAATCTATTCTACACACATACACTGACAGAGAGAACACGGAACAACACCGCCGCTTATAACAAACGTATAAGAAAGTAACACAGATTAAAATATCTGTAAAGATAAAACAATATAAATACGAATATTGCACAAAAAGGGCAACGCACACTACATGTACACTTGATTCAAATAGATATTTTCACTGGGATTCTGAGGGCAATGTTGCGTTATTTTCTGAGGAATATTGCGTGTGTATGATGTCTGGTCGGTGTGTGCCTTTTCCTATTTGGAGACGAAACACGTCGAACGGGTCGAACAGCGGACACGTCTGCCGTAGCGAGAGCGTTGCGAACAAGTGCGAAAAAGTGAGAAATGTTAAAATTGATTTTGATATCGCGCAAGCAAACAAGAGTGTACGCGCGAAAGTGTGCACAAAGCGGAATTTAGGAGAGATGTGACGTTTGTTTCAGGTCCCAGTAAGTAAAACGACATTATAAAACCAGATATACAAATTTACGCTCAAACGCATTTGATAAATGATACGCTTTTTTTTCTAATTTCTATTGACTAACAAATTCAAATATAAACCAAGAACAAAATAGGTCAAATTAGGTCTAAAGCTCTAATCTCTCGGGTTAAATTTGTATTTATAAAGTATCTCGTGTATTTCGTAATCTAATAATTAATTTCAACGTTCAAGCAGTTGCTTTTTTTGTGCTTAGAAAAAAAATTTCAAACCACTGTTCAATAATATCAGAAATTCCAAAAAAAACTTAAAATCTATTAGCTTCTATTCTATTATAAATTGTGGTTTTCCATTTCACCCCACAATCTGTGTTGGATGCTTTTGCTCTAAAACAAAAATCTGGCGAAAGACAAATTGTGATGCGTTTTATATAAATTTGGCTTTGTGGCTCAACGGTATTATATGAAATATGAACAGCATATCATCAAATAATAAATAATATTATCTGACTCTGGTTATTCAATCCGCTATTTACTGGGATCTTCGAAAAGAACATCCAGCCGCTGCCGCCGTTAATTTTTTGTTGCATCCATATGCAGCCAACATAATAACCAAAAAATTTGCGCTCTTCTGTCAAACAGAAGAAAGACGTAAAGTCATACAAATACACATAAAAAATAACACAATAAAAAATTATTACGATCGCCGTCCTAGTGTTTTTTGGACAAGAAATTCCGAGATAAACTGTACATTTACCGGTTCACACAAATACAAACATGCTGCTTCAGGTTCGTACGCTATTTTGTATTATTACCGCATAGCGTACAGCGTATTGTAGACATGGAGAATTTATCCCATGATGTGCTAATGAAAAAGGCCAAACGCATGATTCAGTTTCCAAACAATAATTCGCCGCCGCCAGCGGTGGGTTCTAGTCCATGAGTTCATTGTCGGATTATTATAATAAATACATTAACTTTAGTTATATTTATATTGAACGAATTAAAACGATAGGATTGTCTAATAAAATTGGCATTCTTTCAGAATCCCGCTGAGGCCATGCAAGTGGACGTCCCCGTTGAGGATAATGAGAACAACGAGGAGGATATGTATCTTGTTGAGAATCCCACGTTAGACATAGAGGTGTACGCAAACTCTTACCAGGGCTTGGCCCGTCTGCACCGCCTCAACTATGTGGCTGACCATTGTCCCAGCCTACGTATGGAAGCCCTCAAAATGGCCATACTGTACGTTACGACTACCTATAATGTGTCTCTGTACCAAAACCTGCATAAAAAAGTAGCAAATTACAATGCATTAGCTGCTGCTGGTCAACTTCCAGACGTTGCCGTCGTACAGTCTACCGGTCAGGATATGCCAGCCTTTGATGCGGCCTGGATTGAAACGAAAAGCAAGAAAGCTGCACTGAAGCTTGAAAAGCTTGACAATGACCTAAAAAACTACAAGTCTAACTCAATTAAGGAAAGCATTCGTCGGGGTCACGATGATCTCGGTGACCACTATTTAAACTGCGGTGATTTGTCTAATGCACTCAAATGTTACTCTCGGGCTCGTGACTACTGTACCAGTGGAAAACATGTGGTAAACATGTGTTTGAATGTGATCAAGGTATCGGTGTTCCTGCAGAATTGGTCGCACGTCATGAGCTACGTGTCAAAAGCGGAAAGCACGCCTGACTTTGCTGAAGGCAACAGCAAAGATTCCAATCAAGCAATCGTAACACGTTTGAAGTGTGCTGCCGGTTTGTCTGAGCTCTCTCAAAGTGAATACAAGGCGGCCGCTAAGAACTTCTTGCAGGCCAGCTTTGACCACTGCGAATTCCCCGAAATGATCTCAGCCAACAATGTCGCCATGTACGGTGGACTGTGTGCCTTGGCCACATTTGATCGTCAGGAAATACAAAAAAACGTGATCTCAAGCAGCAGCTTCAAACTATTTCTCGAACTTGAGCCACAGTTGCGTGACATAATCTTCAAGT
The DNA here is from genome assembly GCA_010015015.2 of Bolitophila cinerea. Classification (NCBI taxonomy): domain Eukaryota; kingdom Metazoa; phylum Arthropoda; class Insecta; order Diptera; family Mycetophilidae; genus Bolitophila; species Bolitophila cinerea. Next base: position 15,209 of record JAAAKO020005388.1, on the reverse strand, counting down.
TCTACGAGTCCAAGTATGCGTCATGCCTTAAGCTACTGGACGAGATCAGGGACAATCTACTGCTGGACATGTACATTGCACCGCACGTTACGAATTTGTACACCCAGATTCGGAATCGAGCATTGATCCAGTACTTTAGTCCTTACCTATCAGCGGACATGAATAAAATGGCGGAGGCTTTTAATCGTACGGTGCCAGCACTCGAAGACGAAGTAATGAAATTGATTCTGGAAGGTCAGATTCAGGCACGCATTGATTCACACAATAAAATACTGTATGCCAAAGATGCCGACCAACGCAGCGTAACGTTCCAGAAGGCTGTGAACGTGGGCAAAGAATACCAGAGACTCACAAAGATGTTAATTTTGCGTGCGGCTATGCTGAAGAATCAGATTCACGTTCGGGTAAGTACGAGTTACTCAAAACATCTATGATTCGGGGACTTATGCAAGTTTTTTTATATTATAGAGCACTCCTCGGGAAAGTAATCACACCACCGACGTCTGTGTGGCAACGGGTTCAAACACGAATTTCAGGGCCTAGCGCCAACAGCGCCGTTCGGCATCACTTTAAAAAGGACATTGAATTACACAATTGAACTTGAAATAAACTTATTACATTTAAATAATATATGCACATTTGTTATTGTTATTTTCTTTGCTACCAGATAATTTCATCGTTGGACAGTCTCTTATGAAAATCAAACAGACTACCGAACACATGCTGATCCTTTATGGTGTCTCCACCATACTTGCGCAACAGAAACTTTGGACTTTTCTCGTGAATTAGTGCTGCAGCCCAGCCTGCAGCGCGTGCACCAAAATAGTCCATAACGGGCGTGTCACCGATGTGCAGACACTGTTCGGGTCGCAGATTATCCAGCTTTGACTGACGCATAGCTTCCTTGAAAATACCAAGTTGCGGTTTCTCGTAACCGGCATCGTACGAGTTTATCACAAATTCCATGTATTGATCAAGTTTCATGTTGCGCACAAGATCGTAAAGGCGCTGGTCAAAGTTTTCGATAATGCCTAAGCGGAGGTTTGGCACTCCTTTGTTCTCTGGAATGTAAGTGGGGTTAAAAAGGGAACAAATTGACAGATTTTTGTACTAGACAAACCTTTTGCTTGCAATAGCTGTTGGTTCTTTAAATATTTCAAAAGATCTGTGGCGCCGGAGCACTGTTGCCAGCATGTGCTGGTCTTGAATACCTCCATGATATGCTTTGCCATTTCAGTAAGTTGTGCTTCGCTGGACGATACGCCACTGTCGCGGAACGATGACAGAATCAGTTTATGCCACCACGACTCCCAGCCAATCTGTGTGCGCAAACCAAAATTTGGATGCTGTGCGGTCATCTTGGCCCTTGAAGTTGTTTAGTCATTAAAACATTTTCCAAATTAAAATATATTATGTTAATAAATTAGAACTTACCAATTAGTTTTGAAGTTTGCCGCAAGGTCATCACTATCGCAGAGCACTCCAAACATGGCTCCTAGTTCGCCATACTGCTTGCCAGGACTAGAGCGGAATTTAAGCAGTGTGTCGGTCACATCGAACGTGATCAGTCGAAAACGGGACAAAGTCATTTTGAAAATAAAGCCAAAAAAACTCTACCAAATGAAAATAAATTTAAAAAACGACTCTACGAAAGCAGCAACACGCAAATTGTTGATAAGAACTGCGATGATGTGCTGCGTAGACTCTCGCTATTTAATAACACTGATGAGATGATCCCTGCCGCCGGCAGCATATAAATATATATATGCAATATAATGATATGTAGAATATTCTTTATCGCTTAAAACACGTTAAAAGGCGCTTCTTGAAGTTCAACATTGATAAGCAGGAATAATTTAGTGTTAAATTGCGTTCACAATAATTTTAAAATAGAGTATATATTAAAATATATCAATTGTTTATTTATTTTCAATATTACAAGAGCGCGTCAGACTCACTATATAAGGAACAACAACACGCGAAGCAGTCTGCTGCCTTAATAACAATTCGCAGTGTTTACAATCTGTTTTTTTTGTATTGTATATTTTTTTGTTTGTATTTGTTGTATTTTCTTTATCGGTCATTGCTAGTGTTGAAATAACAGACGCCGTGAATTATTTATATATTATTGGGAAGGTGTAATTGTGATGGAATTATTCGTTATGCTCAGTGAATATAATTGCATGGTCGGTCTCTATCCCTCCTTTCTGTATGTCAGACATTTAATTTAATTAGTAGGATAAGGTTAATTTGTGTTTATATATAAATGTTCCACAGATGGGACCTATTTGTTCACCGTCCATGTATACTGTGCATAGTGTAGTGTATATGTGTATAACTCAGCAGAAATGTGGTTTAAAAATGGCGTTAAAGCCTTTTTAAAATTACTGTATACTATTTGAAACGGTTTGACCACTTTCACATACCCAACCAAAATCAACCTAGGTGTATGATTCGTGGTGACTGTCAGATTGTTCTTGATTCATCCCGCACACTTGATTCCATACACAATTGATCCCGCACAATTGTTCTCGCATAATTGATACCGCACAATTGATCTCGCAATTAATATCTTAAATTTTGATTGATTTTTTTATATACACTAGCAAAAACAAGCAAAAAAAATTGCAAAATACATTTTTTTTGCATAGACAATTGCAAGATTTTTTAAAAATTATCAACCGTAAAAAAACCTTTCATATAAATTCTTAACTCTTTCTCTTTTCCTTTCTCCTTTCTTTATAACCCATAACTTTTTTAGGAAAGCAAAAGGGTTAAATGTAAAAAGCAGTAATGTTTTTACAAAAAATACTTAATCTACTAGAGTCTTTTAAATGTTTATCCCTTTTGCCCAATCAATGGTTTTGACCATATTTGGCCACCCCTAATGCTAGGTGGAGGAAACTTTAATAGAATGCATTGTCATTATTGGCAAAAAGTCAATTGGCTCGATTGGATGACCGAAAAGCGGTTAATTAGGCCATATTAGAATCCGCAGAAAGGAAGGAAGCAAGAACACAGACACGCGAAACTAATATAGAGAATTTAAATAAAGAAAACTTTTGTCTCATCCTCATATTAAATAATTGTAACATTTGAAAATGAAAACAGTTATTTTACAATTACTTCAATATTTTTATAATATATAAAAAAAAATATAACGTCAATAAGTAAAAATCTGAAAATAAAAAAAGTAATAAGAATAAAATATTTTGTACTGTGTTTTTTTTTGGTGTATGTGTTTTCATGTAATTTGTGACTTATTTTGTGTTGGCATCTGGGTTGAGCGAACGTGTTTTTGCGCGTTCAACCCAATGTCCTTATCTTTTTATATATACTTACATTTCTTTATATACTTTCGCGAACCCAGCAAGTGCGGAAATGTGAGGCGTTTCCGAAAGTTTCCACAAAACAATTTACTCATTTACTCTGTTGTGAAAGCATCGTACCACATCAAAATTGGTAATTTAAAAACCACATGAATTAAATGTTTGTTACTCTGAAAAAAAATCACAACTCTAAATTTTATAAGAGTTATAAATCTGAAACTTACTTCTCTTAAAAATCAAATATATAATACAATAATTAAACAAATAATATCGAAATAATACAAAATCAGACTCAGATATCTAATCCTTTCAGGGACAACTATCTTAACATCTAAATTGAACTAGTGACACCAAATTTGGTGCGTCGATGTGATGTGATAAAAGGTCAAAAATTAAGAATACACCCGCATTTCTATGTCTAACTGAAAAAAACTTTAGCGATAAACGCCCATAACGATCCACATAGGGAGGAGGATCAATTTTTGTCCTCTCTAACCACCACTCGTCGAAGTTCATACTGAAGAAATTTCTTCTGCATAAACTAAACTATTAGAATGCACTGATTGAACCGGATTCCATTACACCGATGCGTATTTTACATATATAATACATGCTTTTTAGTGCTTTTTTAGGTCTACGAATTAGGAGCAGATCCTTTTAATGAAACCGAGCATGAAATATGCCTTTAAAACAGATACTTTAGTGTTTTATGTCTTAATAGCTAAAGTATACGGAGCCTCTAAACTTTGATTTAATACACCATATCAAAGTGGCGAAGCCACTAAATAAGAATTAGGTTTCAGATCGCATCGTTCCCCTTTGAAGACTGTTTGAAGGAAACGACGGCCCACTGTATGCAACTTTTTTGTTTAAAGAATAAAAATAAACACTATTTGAATGAATGATTTAAATAATAAAAATGCGTATTTTTTATATTTGTTTTCTTATAAGGAAAATATATTTTTCGAAAAACTGATAAATTTCGCGGTATGTTTAGTACATATATTTAATTAAATTATTATATTTAAAATTAAATCACATTTATTTTAGTTGTGTTAAGTCAGTAAGAAAAATCGATTCGAGTGATTTTTCTTACACCTGCAAAATTTTGATTTTTTGATTTAATATGTGAGAGATAATTATTTCAGGCAAAAGAAAAGCACACGATTCGATTCGATTTACAAGTATTAAATTCACATTTCTTAAAAAATAAAATAAATAATGGTCCAAAAAACATCGATGCATCTATGAATCGCAATTAGGTTTTTGATTCGATTAATCGATGTTTTCTCAGCAATTAAATCGATTCATCAATACATCGGAAGTGAAAAGACGCAAATTTATTGTTCGATTTTCTAAAGAAAAACCGCGATGGAGTCAAAAAACCATTGCCAACAAGGCAAAAGTTTCACAAAAAACGGAATCAAATGTTCTAAAGGAATTTTATAGAGACTTGAACGTTGCCAGGAAAATCGGTTCTGAAAGAAAAAAGGTTTTCGTATGCCCACAGAAGTCGAAGAAAATCGTTGCTTTGTTAGAGAAGAATCAAAGGCTGTTGAATAAGAAAATTGGCGGCAAAAAGCAAGCTGCAGTGAGTATTTAGTTCGCAAACCGCAAAGCAGTTTTGTGAAGTAAGTCTTAAACTTCACAAAATTTGATTGCTGTGTTATAGACGATGAAACTTATGTATTGTCAAGATTCTCCCAATTGCCAGGTCAGGAGTATTTATTTGCTACAGCAAAGTATCCCTCAAATGGTGCAAAGACAATAACATCGAAATAGTGCCAAAGCAAGCAAAAGCAAACCCACCAAGTTGTCCAGAACTTTGGCTTGTTGAGAGATATTGGGCTCTGACCAAAACAAAATTGAAGGAAACAAAGAAGGAAGGCAAAGACGAGAAAGTTTTCAGAAATAAATGGAATGCAGTCAGCAAGAAAGTCTCAGATGCCACCAAAAGTCGCTAATGACAGGGTTACCGGAGAAGCTGGCAGATTTCTACAAACAATAATAATCAAATTATTTGTGTTCTTTTATTTAAAAAGAAATTAAATTTGCTTTTTAAAACTGTTTGAATTTTTATAATTGGATAAGGGGTTTCAGAGTTAGGGCAAGATTTTTTTTTCGATCTCAGTCCTTATCACACCTAAATTATAGATTTAGGTATACCTAAATAAAACAGATCGATTCGAGAATAGCCCCCCTGGACCTCTTTAAGACAGTCTTCATTCCTATCATCATCATCGTTTATAAGAGTGACAGGATTTATTAAAACTCCGCTAATTCCAATCGAACCCGAACATTATTATATGAATTAAAAAAATGACTCTAATAACTTATGATTTTATACGTATGAATAATAATTTTATTTAGTTACGTTACATCCGCTCAACACCAACCCTCCTACGTAACACAATCGTAATATATGGACGCCCCCCAATGGTATTTTGTTGATAATGAAATGCGGTACATTTTCAATATTTGGAGTTTAATTCTGTTTTAAAAAAAACTTACGCCAAGCTTTTTGGGGTGAACGTCTACTTGTGTGAAAGTACATGTAATGGATGTCGTAAAAGTTTAAAGAAAAAAACAAACAAAAATATATTGGATGAAAGTCTTCTAATGTGAAAGTCTTAGAAATGAAAATCATAATAATTTTGAAATTTATGTATTTTGCTTTATATATACAATATAATGATTTTTATTTTGTTTGTACAAAATACAAATAGTTAGATGATTGTACTTAAATCAGAGGGAGAAAAGTCTCTTTCTATCGTACCTATATATGCTCGTAGTAGATTATTTCGCATAAATGAAAGTTCAAATTTACTTTTGTGCCAAAGTCCACGGAAAATATGTTATTTGTTTATATTACCAAGAAAATAATTATCAGCTCCAAAAAATATAAGAAAACATAATCGCATTTTCAACATAGATCCATATATATTTATTTATTTATGTATATTATAATTCGACCGATTCGGTAGTGACATACTTCATATAGCCTTTTATATTTTGGGTGTGATTAGTGAATAAGTGTATATATAGTATAGTATTAAAAGCGCATTGCTACTATATATGTTTTAGTTTATATTTTGTATAATATATATTGTACACATTTATAAATTGTTGTGTGTATAAGTTTAGGAGTTTTTTCTGCAATATTTTGAAATGTACCTTTAACATGATATTTTCTTGTTTATATTTACCTCAAAAACTCTTTGATTACATTTCTGTATATAATATATATTTATAACATTTATATGCGGTGCAGTGTTTAATATGGTTTATAATTTATTACAATTTTAATATTTCCATATTAATTGTAATATTGTTATTGCGAACATTTTTAAAGAAAAATCATAAAATTAGTGCGAAACCAAAAATTGTGCAATAAATCCACGTTATACCACTTTTACGTGATACGCTTTCCTGCGGAAACGTCTGTGCATTATAATATATGTTTATAGGTGCATTTTTTTGGTTTAATATATATTTTATATTATATTATTATATTAGGTGCATTTTTACATTTAAATATTCCTAAAATGTAAGTGTTTTTAGGTTAGAATTAAAGTGTATGGTGCCGCTTATAAACTAGGGTGCGTTTTTTATTGTCTTCCACAGCATTTTGCAGCCATTTCAGGGTGTCATTTATAATCTAAAAATGATAAATTGCTTGTGATTATTATTGTCACAAAGCAATATATATATAATATTTTATATAATAATGTCAATAATGTGCTGTGATATGGTGATTCTACCATTTCATTCTACATAAATACAATATATAATTATATAGTGTGTAATTGTGTGTGCAGGTGCTTTTGTGTAAAATTGTCTGTGTTTGTGTGTGTGTGTGTGTGTGTGTGTGTGTGTGTGTGTGTGTGTGTACAAAGAATGCACCAATCCAATTATATGGTTTTTTTATGTATGGGTTTTTAGCTAAAAGTCAATGCTCTCACATTTGAATCGCTAAAACGTCAAACAATTCGCCATTTTGAATTGGTGCTTTGGAAGACCTTTGTGACGTTTTGTTGTCATTGAACACATAACGGATATTGCACAGTTTTTTCATATTATACAATACACGTGTGTTTGTGTTACAATTACTATTTTAATATAATAATAAATGTACGTGCTAGTTTAAATATTTGAACATGAAAACGGAATAAAAAATTTTAAATGCAGATTAAGTAACAAAACAGTTAGTTTTTTTTTAAATTTAAAAAAAATATCACAATAATAATATAATAACGTTAAAAACACAAAAACTTTTACCTACCACTATAATTATTCAAAGAAATTATAATAATATGAGAACTTCAAAGCGTATGTTTACGATATACAAGTTTAATAGCATAAAATAGAAAAGAAAACGAAGATTAAGCAACAATTAGTAAAATGGTGGTAGGTCACAATTGCACAATGCCCCACCGTCACCCTGTTTGCACAGGGGCTGACACAGTTCCGACCAATTTGGGGTAGTTGTTTGCGGTGTAGTTGTGGTCGGTGCTTTGGTAGTAGTCGTTGTCGGTTTGACGGTTGTGGTTGTTGTTGTTGTTGTTGTTGTTGTTGTTGGTGCAAGAGTCGTTGTTGTAGTGGTGGGCAGTGGAGTAGTTGGCGCTTCAGTGGTAGCTTCAGTGGTTGCTTCAGTGCTAGCTTCAGGTGTTGTTGAAGATGTTGGTTCTGCGGTGGAAATGGATGTTTCTTCCAGTGATGATGATGGATCATCAGATATAGGTGAATCGGTAGGGTCAGTAATTTCGTTCGAAGTTGTAGTATTGTTTTCCGACTGATTCGTTTCCGACGAACTCATCTCTTCGTATTCGATTGACTCTGAAATCTCTGGTCGAATTATGTTTGAGGTAACTGGTAATAGCTGATGATCTTGTTGGATACATAAGGAGCAACCACTAAGCGTTTCTTTTAGGGACTCACAAACTAAATTGCAGATGTCACTTTGAAACGAATCCAATCCCGCGTGAAGCAATTTGTTTGTTGACACCTCGATGCAGCCACACTTGTCGGTTCCCAATCCATTACTACAAAGGGTCGGACACATCAATTCGAACCGTTTGTCTAGCTTGGCATCGTAAGCACTTAGTAGGCTGGTTCCGGTGGGGTGGGTGCACCCACAGCTGGGGCCCCCGTAACCGGTTCTGTAAATCAAGAAGTACAAATTACTAACTATTTTAATTTTATTGTATTAGGTAATTAGGTGAAATGAGGCAGATCTGCAAAGGGTGCATCTTATATAAAACTAGTTTTTCTATTAAAGATTATTTAACACATTTTGAACCGGTACCGCTGATCCTATTGGTCCTTTGAAAAAAATGCTAATTCTAAAAGTGCTAGTGTATCAGATATACACATAATTTGGATAAAACATAACATAACATCGGGTAACAGAATTGTGGCAGTGACGAGGTGGCTGGTTTTCAACACACAGTAAATACAGTTTACTTGTGGCTACATTGGAACGATTTTTAACGGTATAATTTTAAATATGATTTTTAGATTTAATTGAAAAATGTTCTTATTATTTTTGGGAGGAACTGAATGGTGGCGTGATGAAACCATCAATGATCATCGTAATAAATAATAATTATAGCTAACATTTTAAAGATTACTATGTGTATTCAAATATTCTTTTTGTAGTTTGTGGTTTCATAGATATATTTAAGACATGACACAAAAGGTATGATTATTGATTACTACATTTTAATTGGGTTAATTTTTTTACAGTTTCCTAGATTCGAAATGTTTTTATTTTATTTTTTATCGCGCCAATTTTTGAAATCAATGCTGTAGGCAGTGTTGCCATATATAAATAAACAATAACTTGCAAAATTTTAAATTAATGAAAATAAAACAATATTTTTGTTTTTAATTCATTAATATTAGGAAACTGTTAAAAAATAAACTCATTTAAAAACCAAAAAAAATGCATTGAATATTTTAAAAAAACTTAAAAGCAATAGCAATTATGTTTTAACAAAAATTATGTATTTAGTACTTCGTTTAAAATCCAAAGTAGAAATTGTTTTTTAAAAATAGGTTTTTTGCTTATTAATTTTTGAATAATCCTATAAATTATAAGTTTAATAAAAGCTACATAATTACTTTTACTAACATATTTTTGTATACATGTGTTTATTGAAAAAAATACGGAGCTTCAAAAGAGGGTTGGAAAAAAATGTATATTCATTTAATTTGTTTCAGAAAACTCTTATTTATCTATATCAACAAACCAGTAGTCAACGATATAAAGAATGTTGGGAAAAAACGTTAGTCAACGCTAAAAGATCTGCGTATAACCTAAATAATTTATTAATAATTGCTTTTACAGTAAAACAATATTTTACATTTGAACGTTAAATTAAATTGTGTATACGTATGTAGAACTTTTTTTTTTCGTTTATATTAGTAAAAAAATGATATTTATAAAGGTCTTGTTTTTTTTTTTAATACAAAAATTCTTCTAATTATATTGCACATATTTCTTTTGCTAACCAAAATTGATATCACTAACTTTCAAGTTTTTTATATAACGACGAGCACCCTGCCCTAAAATACTTAGGTAATCAATATCAGCTGTGAAAAATCTATTAAGAATTTGTAATTTTATATTTTAGAGCTCAAAAATTTGCAAAAAATCCTCTGTCTTTAGAATTTGTATTCTTTTTAAAAAGTCCTCTAAAAGATAAGGTTCTACTTTTTAAAAACATTTTAAGAAAAAGCACTATATAAGTCAAAAAACTATACGTAAAATATTTTTTTTTTGTATTATTCAGATGCAAATTGTATATAGAAATTATTAAAATACACAAATAAAATTGACTGAAATAAAAAAAATCAAGACCTGTTTATTTACAATAAATGACAATTTAAAAAAAAAACATTTCAAATACTTTTTAAATTTTATCGTACATTTTAAATTATGTTTATGTAAAAACTCTTAATAGCTTGGATTAAAAAAAATGTTTCAATACTCGATATTTTTTTATTATTATGGCCTTCCAAACAAGAAAATTAGAATCATTTTCTAAAAATAATTTTACGCTTCATTCATTTTTTCTTTAATATTTTTTCAGAAAAATACTTGCAAAACCTTAAAATATGAAACAACTACTTGAAAACTTGTGGACATGCAATAAAATGCAATACAAGTTTTAACTTGCAATATGGCAGCACTGGCTGTAGGTACCATACCTAATAGTTATACTTTTATTTTTTGTAACTAAATTGTTTTTTGTTACCAAATAGTGGTTTTATTAAACACCGATATTTTTTATTATTTTTTGCAAAATATTGTATTTATGGGAAACACATGTTTTTCCAATTATTTGTTTCGCGCACAATTTACATTATGTCTGGTACATTTTTATTTTATTTTTTCAGCAAACTTAATTATTGATAATCGCAAGAATAAAAGATACCGTAACTTATTAAATGATATCATAATATCACCAGACAAGATTTTGGAGTGCTAAAATAATTAACAAAAAAATGATGCAATATGACATGACCTGACCATGCAATGGACGGACATCTATATATCTTAACGTGTTTCTTAGCTCACGTCTATCTCTAATTTATATATACTATATATCTTGTGATAGCAACTACAAAATTACAATCACTAGGCGATATTGGCGAACGTCAAAGTACTTGTAACTTAAGTGTATTTATTGTCTGCGTGTAGCGTGTGTCTGTGTAGTCTGAACAGACACAATAAACAATCAATGCAAAAAAGCTCGGCGCGATAATTAGTGAAAATAATTAGATTGCGTGAACTGATAAGCGGCGCGCGGACGGTACTCGGCGCGGGAGTGCGTGTGCTCTGAGTATTTTTATGTGCTGACTACTGATGTTTCCTACTGACCGTATATAATAGATTGTAGACTTGAGGAAGTGCGGCATAATACTATAGTCAATAATTACTAAAAAGAATGAAATATTCACAGAAACAACAAGCCACATCATGGCTTGGCTCTACCCCCAAGGGAGAGTAAAAAGGTGCCACACATGACGCCCCTGTAAAAGGGATGATACAAATGAAAATGCCGTTTGGATATATCCATTTTTTGACACACGACTTTGACCTGTGGAGTTTGAAGTGCGTGCGTATTTTTTTTTTCGTTTAAATTATGATGTAATAAATGTTCTTGTTTTTAAAGTTATCAGATCGAATTGATTTGTATTTAAAATTTTATTTGACATAGATTTTTAAAGCGATTACATGCAAGACTTTAACCTGTATTATGAACATGACAATGCCTATTCATAAGTGAAGATAAAGTTTATATGCGTATAAAAGAAGTCATCATAGTCTATATAATTATATCAGTATAATCACCATTATGTGTGTTTTTTTAAATAATGACGTAATTTAAGAATGTACAAAGGTTGATTTTTTATATATTGGGTTTATTATTTATTTAGATTATGGACTGATTTGGCAAAATTATATTTAGTAAGTGCATATGTTAATATACAGAAATTGAGTTGTTTTAAAATAACCGTCTCTTTAAAAATAGGCATTTTATTTGCCGTGCCGAGCGATTAAACTATCAGTGGAGAACGCATCATCGATCGCTCCAGAAAAAATAGCAAGAAGCATTTTGTAAAGAACGCATCATTATAGGAAGATCACAAGCTATCTTTCGCTTTCTTAAAATAAAAGATTACATTTATATTTTTTTTTGTTTTAAACTTAAATTCATCGCCGCCTTTGCACTGCCAAAAATACAAGATTTAAAATAATGATTTATTTTTAATAGACGGGACTTGTATTTTATCCCGTTTATTTTCGGTTTAAAAAACAGTATTAAAAAAATCCTTCCCGTTTTTCTTCTACTAATAATTTCTCCTTTTTTGGTATCTGAAAGAAACTTCAAAATGTCGTTAATAAACTTAAAAACCTCAATGGCTGCTTAGAGGCACATCAAATCCCACATTCAACAATTTAGAAAGTTCGTTAATAATAAGAATGTATTGCTTGGCTGGAATTAAATTCAATTAATTTAAAGTGCAAGGTTTAAATAGGTTTAAAAGATAATAAAATAATAATATTTTTCAATAACTTTGTAAAAATGCAAAAAATAGCGACCAGTTTGAGGGCTTTTTTCCTCTCACTTTTACGGCCTCCTTCGACTTTGAATTTTGAGCGTGAATACAGAGACCAGAACGTTAAAGTTAAGTCATTTATTGTGGACAACAAACTGTTAATTAAATATTAATGGAAAAGTTGAACTTAAAAAAAACAAACAATTAAGAGAACTATTAAAAAATTCTGACCAATTTTCGGAAAAAATCTCTAAAAAGTTTGATAACTTTTCCAACAAGTAAAAAAAATGTCTTTAGACCCGTCTTCAAAAAAAAACTAACAAAAATGATTCCTCATTTGTTGTTGTTGTTGTTGTTGTTGTTGTTGTGTGAGAGTGGTTTAATAATAAAAAATACCTGTAAATACGTGCCAGTGATTAAACACGTACTGTGGGAAAGCTTGTTTTTTTCAAAATACAAAAAAACATTCTAATTGGACACTGTTTCAGAAACCATCTTCACAAAATCAGGAATTAGGTAACATAACCCATTGGTGGATCCAGGGGGGAAATTTAGAAATTTCCCCAAGAAAAATGTTATCAATTAGAAATATTACATAAACCATATATTCATTTTTTTATTTTATATAACAATCTAATTTCTTCATTTGAGTAAATCAATATCTTGAAGTTACAACTGTACTCGGTCTGGTTATTGGATAAAACCTTCATCGAATTGGGCAAATTATCGATAAAAATCAAAAGCCTTGAGTTTTGAAGCTCCCAAGGAAACCTAAGTTATGTTTTAAATATCTATATAGTATAAGCCATCATTCTCTTAAAAGTAGAAACTCTGGGCAAAAAAATAAAAATATTTTTTACAAAACATACTCAAAAAATTTTTTTTATACTTTTTAGCAGTTCTCTAGACAATTTAGTGGTAAAACTCACTGAAACGACAAAAAATATAGCATTTCTATTATATTTCAACTCATTTAGATGGGATTTAGTGGAAAAATATTTCAGATTTAATATAATATATTTTATATTAATATAAATATTTCACACTTAAAATTTAAATATACAGATAACTGCAGAAAGGATCGCTGTATGCCAGCTGTTGATAGTTTTAGTTTTTTAGGTAAACCAATTTTGTTGTTGTCGTAGAATTAATAAATAAATATATTATTGGCACACAACCAGTGGTGGTCATGTCCGCCTCTGTAAAGCTCTGTTTGGTTTTTATGCCACAAGTATTATATAATGGCGTTTGTTGTGGTTTATTATCGATGTTTTTTTGTTAGAGCTACGATCGAAATAGGGCACAGGGAGTCGGAAAATACGCGGAATAAATATTGTTGGTATATTTTATACAATCTATTTCTTCATATCGTATTTTTACAATATTTAAGCCAAAACAGATATTATATATACAACAAATACAATCCATAGTTTCATACGAATTAAAATTGTTTCAAAAATCAATATTGTCACACAAAAAAAATGTCCCCAAAATAAATATATTTTTTGAGCCATAAAAAATGTATTTAAATTAATATAAACCTTTCACCGAGTTAATTCAAAAAGAAGTGTGTTATTTTTTGATTTTGGGGAAAAAACAAATAATTATTTTAAGTAACAAACATTTATTGAAGGTACCAAAAAACATTAGGTTTCCAAAATTTATTCATGGTATATTTTTTTTCTATTTTGGGAAAAAATATTAGTTTATAAAGCACGATTTATATAAAAAAATCTTTGTTAAAATAGATAAATATTTAAAAAATAACGGAACTTGTAATTTATTAAAAACAATTTTTAAAAAAAGTGCAAACATTTTTGAAAAATGTTATCAATTCTAATTTATGTATGGTATTGCCATTTTATAATAATAATTTAGGATAGATTTTAAAAATTCTAAAATCTGAAGATAAAACAAACATATTAGTGATTGCAAACAGGTTAACCGATAAACCAGTTTTAATGGAAATAATTAACCATTTAACCGATTTAAAATAACCGGTTTTTATACTTGTTGTTTTTTTATGTTTTTACTTACTTTTTGTTTGTTTTTAACATAAAAGCATAAAAGGATCAAAAAACGATTATTTGAAACCGTTTTAGTATTATTTTAAATTGATTTTATAATGTAACGACGACTTTCGGTGAACAGAACTTATGTAAAATTTATGAATATTTTTAAAAACTGCCTAACGAATGAAAGGGATTGACAATAAATCCCGTATATCAAAATCTCGTATTCCATTTTTCTAATACCTTTTTTTGTATAATTTTTTGCTTTTTTTTTGCTTGAATACATTTCAATTCAGGATTTTTAAAATACAGGATTTTGATATACGTATATTTAGCAGGGCTAGATAAAGGTCAGACAACACATCTATACCATTGTTTTGTCACATATATATAAACGTGAAATTTCGCAAATAATTTTATTATGACAGTAAGCTTGGAAACGGCTTGTTTACCAAAAGGATATGCTTAAAATCACTTATATAAAAGTCTCGTATTTCTTCAAATTTTTGTCTGCTTTTTTTTGTTTATTATTATGTTTATTATTATGTAGATTTTGCAATACAGGATTTTTATACACGTTTTTTTAAATAAATTTTAAATACGGGATGTGGAACCCAATCCTTTAGCGAGCACTCATCACTTAGCTCCGCCAACTTGAGTGAAATCGGAAAGCGCTATTTTGCCAGTCGCAGAAATTATATGTATCAAAATAATATCTAAATTGGGGGACAATTAATTTCTGCTATTTACAGCCTACTTAAATTAAAACGCATTATGCATATTGTGTAGTAAAAACTAC
>JAAAKO020005377.1:0-20049 GCA_010015015.2 Bolitophila cinerea | reverse complement strand
ATATTGATATATTTATAATAAAGAAAATTTATAATAAACAAACACTTAAGACAATGTATACAAAAGAAAATATATGTGTGTGATTGTCAATTGTAAATATATTCTCTATGCATATAATAGCATATAAAGTCGATAAAATTATTGCAATTTAAATTTAATATCGTTCCAACTGTGATCGAACCAAGCCGTCTCAATTTTAAGTGTGTGAAAATAACCTAATTTTTATTGATTTTATTTTTGAAGTTTTTTATAACTGTAAAGAACAATGAATAGAAATTCGTTTAAATACCTTTTTGCAGCAGCCGTATCCAAACTGTCATATGAAGATCAAGCCTCTTATTATAGTACATTAATTTAAGACGATTCTAAATCGGAATAAGAACATGCATTGGACGACGACCGGGATGAGGACTATTTTCCAAACGAGGCAAATCCAGATTCGGATGTTGAAGTTGAAAAATTTCAAGTGGAAATAAACAGTGAA
The DNA here is from genome assembly GCA_010015015.2 of Bolitophila cinerea. NCBI lineage: Eukaryota > Metazoa > Arthropoda > Insecta > Diptera > Mycetophilidae > Bolitophila > Bolitophila cinerea. The sequence continues at coordinate 19,565 of JAAAKO020005377.1, read as the reverse complement.
AGGGATATTAGTAACGAGGATGAACTTTCTAATGAGGACGTAACTACCACAGACGGTATGAAATGGTGTAAAAATAATCCACCTATGAATCGGCAAAGTGCTCGCAACATTTTTCGAGGAAAAGCTTTTATGGGGCCTTATCCAATTACAAAACATCTTTCCAGTGTTGAAACACTCTATTGCATACTGAATTCAGCAATCTTGTAACGTGACACCCGAACTGTCACCTACATCGGCGCCTTATTACCATCGACAGCGCCATCTCTCCTAAGCGATGCGCAATGCCGACTTAACTGCATCAACATGGCAACACTTTCACCATGTCAGCGCGATGATCATCATTAACAAGCATCCAATCACGCTGACACACGCGGAGGGACGCTGTTGGTGACAGACGGCCAATCGTGATTCAGATCGTATCGTATTCGTGATCGTATCATTCGGCCAATCGTATTATTCGGCCAATCGTGATTCGGCCAATCGTATCATTCGGCCAATCGTGTTTCGGCCAATCGAAATTCGGCCAATCGTAGTACATTCCCACAAACTTTAGACCGGCTTTTTTACTTATTTTCGAATAAATATTTTGAGAGTGATAAATTAATTATTTATTAATATTTTTATATTAAATAATGAGTTTTAAACTATTAAATTCGAAAAAACAGTTAGGTTCTACAAAAAAAATTGACAAACAAATATAGTACTATTTATTTATATTTTTTATATTTTTGGACATTCACTGATTATATTTGTGCTTCCACTTTGTTTTAAAAATCGAAATTCATTATTGAATTATAAAGATGCAGTTTTATAATTAAAAAACTTTTTTTTTAGATTTAGATTAAGTTTTTTTAAACAATTCCAGAAATATACACAAACTTTATTGTCTGTCTATTTTAATCGGTAATTTGATCTAACATTGTTCTTTTTTAATCATTTAAAATTAGAATTCTGGATCAATTGTTTGAAAATATTTTTTACGAAACTTTCGAAGTTTTATATATTTGTATAATTTTAATATTGATATTAATACTTTTTACAGTGAAAGCTGCACTCTAATATAATTGAAATATAATATGTACTTTCTTTACAGTTTGCCCCTTAGAAACTTAAATAAAACAAAATATGTTTAATAGTTTAAACAACTTTGAACCGATAAAAACTGCTAAAGCACAGTACATTATTTTATTGTGACGGACAATCTGTTAAGAAAAAACCTGTTTAGAAGAAGTTTACTTGCAAGAAATATAGTCTATATTTATTTATATTTATATATTTTATAATATATTTAACTTTTTTGCTAAAATTTATATTAATTAAATAAATTAAAAATTATTTTTCAGTATAATAGGTCACATCAAACGCTAAGGACATAAGTTGCGTTCACTTTTAAATAACCCAAAATCTTAAAATAGACTTTTAGAGACATGGTCAAATAGAGACCAAGTCACTAAATATAGACCAACTACGATGCCTGTAATAATTCATTAAAATATATTGTAAAATCTCACGAATTAATAAAAAATACAAAAGTGTAGCATTTTTTTAATGAAATATTTGAAAATATAGAGACTTAAGAGACCATATGTGAATAAAAGAGACTTAAGGGGACTTGCTTCAAAAAAGAGAACAAGTCTCTAAATATAGACCAATTACGATGCCTTTTATAATAAGTGAAGTTATAAGAAATACTTTAAAAACTGGCGGTCTCTTTTAGCGGATTAAACAGTGGCGCTTAGGGCCACACCCCATGTTTATCACAAACATTTTTATATTATTAAGGAATACATTTTTTTCATTGCACTCTTAATATATCTATGACAATCATTTTTCGATATTCGTAAAAATAATATATCCCCTACAAACATATACGTAAATTTAAAATATTCGTAGAAAACATAATAATTATTTTGAGAAAAAATACATGTATAAATTATTTATTTTTTAATTTTTTTCCGTGTACAATATGTTCGTGTGGTAACGGTCCAGTTTCGGGGATTTTCGTTATACGTTTGTATACTGTGTATAGTCAGCAAAAGTATATAGAATGAGATTCTTGGCCTGCATGGGCCTGTAAAGTGGAAATGACGTCACAGAACCAGTGCAGGTTCACCACAATCATTCTGGAACACAAAAGCATACATATATACAATAGTATAAGTCATATTATTAGTGTATATGTGTTTTGTGTTGTGTTTGTGTGTGTCTGTGATGTTTCCGTCAAAACTACACACACACACACACGCCCGAAAGGCACGGCATGTCGGCGTCGGCATGTTGTGTACGACAAGACTACGAACAGCCCAACTTTCAGTCTTAAGTCGAACGCGTCGTCGCAAACAGCCGCGTAAACGCACTTGCGCTGCGCGTATCATCACAGATATGATGTATTTTATATATACACGTCTGTCGAACGTTGGTTTTTATTCGTGTTAACGCCATTGTGACTTATACACGCATATACCATCACATATATCTTATAATTGGTCTAATCTAATTATATGTGTATATATAATACAAATAAGGCTTATAGATTAAGATTAAGTGCGACGTCCAAGACGATGTGATATAGAAGTGCATTTCGTGTACAGTTCAGTGATTTTAGTGCATTCAGTATGCAATTATATTTGCGAATGCATTTATAAAGTTATTAATTGTTGTCTGTGTTGTTGTCTTTAATTTGATTGAAGATTTTATAAAGTTATAAGATTCAATAACGTTGCCACAACGTAACTATAACGTATGTTTTTGTAACTACTGTGAGCGGATGCTGAAATAACCCGTCGCTTTACAACTACTTTGGATATACAAAAATACACTTGAATTGGATACACATAAATTATAGGTAAGATCACATAGAGTATTCTGTATGTCACTGAATGTAACGACAAATTATCAGCTTCACGGTTCACACACACACACACACACACACACACACACACACACACACGGAGCGCAACGCTCGGCTGCTGCCCACTCGAATAAGAAACGCGGCGTAAACAGCGCGCAACGCTGATCTCGCTCCGCGCAAATTTGCACTGTCGCGCAATTACCCAATTAACCAATAAATATATATATATATATGCTTATACATTGTATATACAATACATACATGTATAATATAATATGTTGCTCATTATAATAATGTGTATGCTATTTTCTGCTTTTTTATTCTCCTTTTTTAATCCGCAACTTATTCAATTAATTGTGTGCGAGAATGTGCGGTCAAAGATTGCACTTTTGTATATACATAAATAGTACACGAGTTAATAATCTGTATACAATATATATTACATATATGAACTGGATGCAAAGTGCAAAATATTTATATATATTTTATCGAATTCAAATTGTTAAAGTGAGATGCAAGATTAGCAGAGAACGAACTTTCACCAGTTTTGGTTATAAGATGGTGTGATTTTTCACTGCAACGCAATTCGGATTCAATTGGGAGATTGCGTATTAATTATTTTCGCTGCGTACATTTAAGGATATTGGAAATTACAGAATCTTGGATGGAAGAATAGAAAATAGATCAACAAAAAGAATTCACATTTCGAACTAGTTATAACTTTATGATTTTTATGTTTTTTTTTTATTTCGCAAGAGAATATTGTATTTTATTGCTTTAAAGGTGAAATTTACACTACGAATATTCTTTTATTTGTCGGAATTTTCCTAAATGGAATTTCATGTATTTTGATTAAACCACGTTAAAAAAATAGAACGTTAGCAAGAAAAGGTTTTCATTCTTAAAGTCGGAATACCTCCCTTTGACTATAAATTTACTGACTTTCATTCATTTAAAAAAAATGTTGCACAGCAGAATGTCATGTCCTTTTTAATACATATTTCATATTAAAAAAATTCCATTGTGCAAAAGTCAAACTTTCTTTTTCACGCATTCATCAAAAACAGTGAGATTGAAGTCGACGGGATTTATTCAATGTCGCCGTTTTAAATAGCAATATTTTTAAATTACATGGAAATTTTAACACTTATTATCTGATTATTTTTTTCCTCTCTCTAGCAGCTAGTTTATAAGTTGTTCCAGCAATAGCCAGTAATTAGCTTATAAATAGCAAAGTGATAGTTATGAAAATGGCTTAAACTTTTATTCTCCATTGTTTTTCGATTTTTTTAAATGTATTGTTCTTTCTCTTCTATCTCATTTATTCTACTTATTTTAACTCAGTTAATATTTTTTTCTTTTTCTCATTGTCTTTATCTTTGACTCAATAATTTCTCCTTAGTATAGGCTTATTTACAATACAATGTCTTTGGATATTTTTAAGTTGTTTCTTTAACTCAAATTCGTGATTATATAAATCGTTATTTGGTTTGCGAATTCCTTTTAAAAAAAATAGTTATAGTTAAATGAAGAGTTTTTAAGCCACGGAAGCTTGATTGATTTTTACAAGGTATAGTTTGCATGTCACCGATACATCGAAATCTCAAATTAAAAAGTCGTATTTTAAAAGCTTTATTATTTTATTGAGTGTCTTAGAGGTTAGGTTATTGCATAGTACTATCGGATGTCATTATAAACATAATGTACAGGTTAAAAATTGTACATCAATGTTAGCAATGGGCTTGGATTTACGTATTTTATGCTACAATTACCAAAAACTGTTTAAAGTAGCAGTTACTGCTGTTTTTATGCCAGTTGGTTACAGTTGCCTTAACAGTTGAAGACAATTGGCGACCGTTATCTCAACCCAGTATAGGAAATCAATTCAGGAGTCGAATTTGCCGAACATTTTTTTGTGAACGACGACTACGATTTTTCATGTACTAAAATCATAATAGACCTCATTATATAATGAATTTATACTGATATATTCTATCACTACCGTAGGCGAGTGGGTAGCGCGTTTTTTAAATATTCACGGTTTTTTAAATATTTTTTATTTGAAATGTTCAATGCAAAGCAACGCATGGAAACTCACAAAACTCCGTGAGTTTATTTCGAGTAGGCCTCAGTGTCGCTTGTGTAAAATGGCGGCTAAGGCCTCAACAATAAACTGTATTTCAGGCCTAATTCAGGTCTAGAATTCCGATTGGGAACAGTCGCTGCCGAAAAGTAGCAGTTTGTGTAATCAAGTTTTTTCATTTAGACCAGAAAGTATCTCAGGAAATAGACCAGTAAAAAAAGAAGAAAAAATCATACAAAAAGGAGAAAAAATAATTAAAAAATAAATCCTGTGGCCCTATTATGAATCTCGCCTTCATCGAAAAATTGTCAATGAAAAATTTTCACCTACTTCTTAAATGTGCGATTATGAATCTCGTTCTTTTTCGTGACTTCAGACATACCAACTACTTCATTATATTATGTGTGTTTATGGTTATGTTCAAGTTGAAAATAAGTATGTGCATAAAATACAATTGTTTTATATAATAGACTTTTAATTTAAATATAGAATCAATCAAAATTGTCATCCATTACACGGTTTCTATCCAAAGTGAGACTTAACTCAACTCAACTCAACTCGACTTCAGCGAACATTTCAATAATTTCATATTTGTATTTTTGGGGCTAACCAGTTATATATATATATATATATATGGAAAATAAACCATATTTTAATGTTATTACAAGTATCAAGTAATTAAAAATATTATTTAAAAAAAATATATTTTACTTATAATTTAACGACACTTTGTCTATTATTTCGTCAACTAAAGTGGCGGCTAGAATATTTACGATTATTTCGACATTCATAATTGAAAATTTTCGAGATCGAGAATATTTTCGACAGAGGCGAGATTCGTAATAAGGACACTGGTAACTTTACTCATGCACGATTTTAAATTGTTACAAGCATAGTATTTTTTCATAAATAATCTATCAACATTTTTGTTTTAGGCGAAATTGATGTACAAATCAAGACCAACAAAAAACATAGAACATCATGCACAGCTAGTTCTTCTTTTTATAAAAAGGATAATATTTTATTATGGATATTTGCACGTTATAGAGATTTTTTTAAATCTATACGGAGATTTAAAAAAAATGGAAAAACTTGAATTAAAAACGTAAAACTAAATTAAAAGTTTTCTTTGAAAACAATTTATCCTTTTTTAAGTGCTAAATTTTGAAGTAGTTTATAAGAGAACTATTACAAATCCAATCTTGATTTAAGTACAATTTAATTGACTTACTGACTAATGCTAAAATAAAATTTATATATATTATTTTTATATTTTTTTATATATCTAAATGAAATTAATCTCATTAAAATTAAGAAGCACATTACATAATATATACTAAAATTCTAAAATGTAACAAATAATTTGGCATACTAGTACTACGAACTAGTTTCGAGGTACCTCTCTCTCTATACACAGGCGAACAGGCATATAAATTTATATGTATGTTATGTATATATTGTATGTTAATTGGACTCTACGTACTAATCAGTGGTGTACACGAAAAAGAGATATTATTTACACAAAAAAAACAGAGAATCTAAACTAGTTATATACTACATACATACAATTATATGCATATTCACATAACCTATATAAGTACTATACAACATTGTTAAGTAAACGATTATGTATGTGGAGTGGGCGCCACGCGCACTAGTATGGCCTTGTTGATTCTCGTGAGCGTTTCAGCTGGACCTTGAGTCGCTTGGCTCCGATTTGGAAGCCGTTCATCGCCTGAATGGCAGCCTGAGCGGACAGTGCGTTATCGTACGACACGAAGCCAAAGCACTTGGACAGATTGGTTTGCTTGTCGATGAACACTTTGGCCGAGACCACGTTGCCGAATGGCAGAAAAGTGGTGGCCAGATCGGTGTCGGTGAACTCCTGCGGCAGGTGATAAATAAACAGATTACCACCGTCAGGTCCTGTAGAACAAAGTGATAGAGAAAAACATCAGAAACAAAAACAACGATATAGTAAAAAGGAAAATTTATATATATTATTCTATAATCGATACCTGTGTCCGTGTCGAGTAGACGAAGCACGTGGCAAAAGCAAAAACTATATAATAATATACCTGAATATATATATATAGCATAAATCACCTTCTATTTGTTTACCGGCCACAATTGCGGCAGCTGCTGCGGTGAGGTTGGTGCTACTGCTGATGCTGTTGTTGTTATTGTTGTTGTTGTTATTGTTTGCAAGGGATGTGGGTGAGTATAGACCACCCCCGTACTGTGGCATCGCAGCTGCGGCGGCGGCTGCCGACATCATCGAGTCTGGCACGCTCCCTAAAACACACAATTGAAAACTGGGCATGAGAATACAATCCGGAAATAATATATTATATATATTTTATAATTTAATTTTCATTATTTGCGTGTGGTATATAATAATATAAAACAAGTAGAATGTGCGCTGTTCTTCTCGTTTCAGATATTTGACGGAAAACGTACTGTTATATCGGCTTATAATTAAATTTCCATTGCTTAGAGGGAGCCCCACCCGTTAGCCATCAAGAGGATTGAAAAGCTTTTCGAATTAAGAGAGGCACGGGTCGCCGGGCTGGGGCAAGGAGCAAGCTGAACGCCGAAGAATTATCTCTTTCTGTAAGCATTAATTTTCATTTTCCGTTCGGATGGTTTCGCTGGTAATCTCTAAGTGGAAAAGAATTTTTGCCGTTTGGCGCCCATGAATGAAAACACTTTTTAATCTGCCTCGTGGAAAGAGAGCGTGACCGGAAGCAAGCACGCGGTACTGCACAGTGGGTCAGTACATATTTTTGGTGAGTTTCATGATTGTATAAAGTTAAGATTTTTAATATTATTTTAATCATTTATTTTTTTATTGTTTATATTTTTTTATAAATTTAGTTTATATATTTAAATTTGCCAAAAGTTTATGATTCTTATCAATTTGAAAATAATATCATTTCTAGTTCGGTAAAAATTGATCAATTGATTAAAAAAGCTAAATATAAGCTATTTGTAATGTGAATAAAGGAAAAATATATGATTTCATAAATCAAAAAGTATAGTATTTTAGCCAATCTAGCCAAAAAGGTTTTATTTTAGCATAGGTTAATAATATATTTTATCAATTTATAAAAAAACATTTTAATACAGCCAATTCTTTTTTTCGTAAATCTAGCCAGAACTATTTGTTTTCTAGACTTTCAAAATACTTTTTGTTATCATAAACAATGCACATTATTATTATTAATATATTAATATATCCGAACATAATTCATTTCCCTTAAAATCAATTGTAGTTAATTCTAGCTAATAATTACGGATTGTTTTCAATGTAGCCCAAAAATGATCAATTTTTAAAAAAATCTAGCCAAAATGAAGCAATTTCTTAAATTATATCTAAAAATATTATTTTTTTCAATCTAGCCAAAGGTTAATAATGTTCTTCAGCATTTCTACAAATAAATGATTTTTCTATATCAAGCCAATAATAATAAAAACTTGACAAAATAATAAACCTTTTTTCATTTGAATGCATTTAACATAAAAATACTGTTTTACTATAATATAGAAATACCATGATATGGATAGTTAAAAATTATGTAAACGAAGCGATTTTTAAATCGCCAAAAAACATGAGTGTTCCAAAAAAAAGTTTTTTTATTAATATGGCCTAAAAATAACGATATATAATAATATCAAAAAAATGATCGACTTTTTACAAAAAAAAAATAGTTAAAACAAACAATTTTATTTATTTATTAATTCTATTAATTAAAATTTACCAATTAATATTATCCAACATATTCTTTTTTTAAATCAGCTACCTAATTTTATATATATTTTATTTATCTAGCCAATAATAACAATTGAATTTAATTTAAATTTATCATTTTTAAATTTTATTTAAATACAGAAAAAACATTTATAATATTATCAGTCAATTAAGAAAATATTTTTCTCATCAAAATATAATGATATTTCAAAATCTATATACAATTTTGAATGTTTCCATTTTCTACAAATTTAGCTAAAAATAACTGATTATTTTCAAGTTAGTAAAAAAATATTAAACAAACATTGTTTCAATCATTGCCAAAAAAAATAAATCTAACATTGAACTAAATGGCAAAAGATCTTGAAACTCGACAAAATTTAATATATTTCATCAATCGAGCTAAAATAACATATTTCTGTAAAATGATCTATTTTCAAGAATTGAAATAGGAAATAAATGATGTATATTTCTAATGATATGATAAAATGAATCAATTTAATTTATTTGCAAAAAAATAATTCTTTACAGAATCTGTGCTGCAATCTATCATGATTGTTTGACTTAGTACTGAAGCTAGATTGTGTTCCCTAGGGTTTTGTATAATTGTGCCGTTTAGAAAAAAGCGGTGTCTATTCCATTTTAGATTTACAACTTAAACAACTTGTAAAATATGAAGTTTTAAAATTTTTAATGTATATAAATAGAATATAATTATAATACAATATATATATATATATATATATTTTAAATCAATAGAATGCTTTTATTCGGCACAATTATAAATATAAAATTTTTAAATGTTTATTTTGATCGGTAAGGACTTATTTTGTATTTGCCTCATTTTATTTAACACTGTGTATACGATCAACGTACACACTACACAGTTTGTCACATAAATCTAAACTTTAAAATTCCTGTGCCATTATTGCACACAAACGTATATTCCTGATTTGTTCGTTTATATTTATTTGTTTGTGTCGACTACTGTCGCCTAAGTTCCATCTAAGCCGGCTCGAATTATTGAGCAGAGAATCGCTGCTCGAACGCAACGAAGTGTTCGAACTTAGAAACTTTTCGTTTGTGTGTGTGCGTGTCTGTTTTTTTTAGTTTAAGAAAGTGCAAAGTTTTGTCGGCTTTCTTGTTTTGTTGCCTGGGAAAATTCACCATATGCGAGCCAGGCGGACGCCCGCCAGCAGTCCCGCCCAGCTCCAAGGACTTCGCTAGCGATCACAGCGCAAAAGCGTTCAGATTTAACGAAATAAATATTATAAAATGAACGTGAGGAAATGTGTGGGAGGTGGGTTGGAAAAATAAATCCCTGAGTGCACGTGTCCCATTTAATCGCTGAACCGACTCTGGATTTAATTTTCGACATTTATTTAACTTGCGTTTGCTATGTTTAACTTTAAATTCTATAACGCACTCGAGATTGAGCTTTATTCATATGTGCATAAGCGGTTGTGCAAACCGGAGCGAATTAACACATTCTCATTACTCAAAGCGATCTCTCTCCTCGAGAGTGTGTGTAAATTTAATTGTATGTGTGTGTGTGTGTGTGTATTTTCAAGAGGAAGTCAAAGAAGTTTACCCAACAATGCTGTCGACTATTTAGTGTATAGTCGAGGACTATTTATGTAATAGTTGATGCATGTTATGGCTTCATACAGAGATGCGCTTCTTTTCAATGTATTTAATTATGCATTTTGTGTAAGTTCAAGTACATAATATAGACTCTATATAATATATAATATGGAGTGGTTGCCGGTCCGTTATACGGATTCTACATAACCTTAAAATCATAACACAATGTTTACACTAACACACATGCACACACATACACACAAAAACAGAATCATTTTCGAAACTTGTACTCAACGAAAAGCAAATAGCTCGCTCGGGCTACAATGAATAAATATTTACTCTATTCATTCCTAAAACATGTAAAATTTTGACGTTTATATGTATATACATAGTTAGTATATATACTAAATATGCACACTCCGGCAAGTACATAAGCGCAGCAGACAAAAGTTAGCGAGTCTAAATTTAGTTCTAATTACTTTGAATTATATTTAATATTTTGGACTAACCGCAAAATGTGTTTTAATGTTTTTATGGGGGTTGGAGGCATGCGCGAGGTTTTATTTCCAAATCATTGTGCCAAGTTTTTTCAATGAAGTTTACGTCACTTTTGCCAGATCTACTATTATTGCGAATGATATCTTTCTTAAATTCATATGTTCATGATTTACAGAGTAAGCCATTTTGTGCAGTCGGATTATGGGAAGAAATTTATATTCTGGAACTTTCGCAATTTATTAATTCGGAAATTAGAAACGAATACCGCAATCCTGGCTTTGGTAGACTCGAACATCAAAGAGCTGAGTAGAGAAGTGACCTCTAGATCAACCGGTGAGGAAAGTTGTTTTGGAAAAGAAGCTTCATCACCTTTTTACGAACAATTTATTGAAAAATTTCTTTGAAAACATTTCATATAATAACAATTTCACAGAAAACAATTCTTAGAAAGACAATTCGTAGAAAACAATTCGTTTGAAGACAATTCATTAAAAATAATTCATAGAAAAAAATCGTCGAAAACAATTCATCGAAAAACAATTCATCAAATAGAGGGATAGTTTTTTTAAGAAAATAACCCTTGAAAATGGCAGACTGAGGGATGTAGAACAGTACTTTAATATGACAAACACATTTTTTAATATTTTTTAGGTAAACAACCTTTAAAAATGGCGGAGTGAGAGATATGGTATAGTACTCTATTACCAACACCACTTGGATATTTTTTTTGAAGAATTGGTATTTGATGAATTGATATTCGATGTTTTCTACGAATTGATTTCTAAGAATTAACTTTCTTTGAATGGTTTTCTACGGATCACAAATGATTAGACTCGGATGTGAAAATCAATACCTCGATAATTGACCTCCTCTTCAAGTAGATGTTTAATTCCCTTGTCACTTGGACCTTTTAGCCGATTTAAAATGATTCAAATTGAATGATTTGTCGCTCAACAACCTGCAAATTACAAACCATTTCGAAAATTGGAGAGCCGTTTATAAAAAAAATTGAGGAGTTCAAAGAAAATGAATAGAAACAATGTGCAAACAGACTGATTGAACTTTATGTTATTTTTAAAGATATACTTATACTTAAATGGTACAATTATTTAAAGCAGCAGTTAGGAAATACAATCCCTGGAATATAAACAGGAACGGAAAATCGGTTCCATACGTGTGTCCACACTGTCAACGAGCATTTAGCATTACGGATGCACATAAGCATCATATCCGCATTCACACGTGCCAGAAACCACATGTTTGCACTATCTATGATCGAAGTTTCATTCCAAATAGTGCTCTACGGAAACATTTGATACTTGGGTTCCTTTTGAAATACAAATTTATCCTGAGGTTTTTTTATTATAAAAATAATTCATCTCTTGAACTGAGTAGAAAATTAGAACTAATTTGGCTTATTTTGTTCTTGGTTTACAGTTTGGTCAAAGCATATTCTTTGAATATGAATATACTTTAGGAAAATACAACTAATTAAAAAAAATAATCAAATTTTGAATAAAATACATATATTTTATTATATATTATTTAACTCTACATTTTTATTGGAGATGCATCGGATTTAATAAATTTATTTAAAAAAATTGTAATAAGAAAAACACACTAAAAGCTATGGGTGTTTTTAATCAATAATTTATTAGAAAATGTACTTATTTTATTAAATAGCATTACGATTTTTAAAAGAAGTGAGATCTAATAGATATCGCAACAATTTGATTTTAAATTATATTGTAAATAAAAATATCTTGATTTACGAAACCTTTCGCAATTATTGAAAAACTAAAATACAAATGAAGCAGAAAAATTCGGAAATAGTCTCTTGGTAAAACAATTAATTAAGGGGGTCCGTATAGCTAGCGCGATGGGATTTAGTGCGAAACTAAAATGCTTGTTTTCGACGTTTTTTAAAAGGTTAATGATATTATTTTATTATCCAGAAAAGTTTAAATAAGCGCGTGCATGACCTTTGCGCTTCGCGCATTTTTATCAAAACAACAAATTTCAAAATTAAAAAGCTATCGCACTATGTCTCAATCGGTCTAAATGCTGCTTCGCGGAAAATCCTCTCGCGCTAACTACACTGCACTTAATTAAGGACTGAAATGAAAAATATAAAATTTTATGGAAGTGATACGGAAAGATACCTACATCCTCATAAATAAATTCCAACTTTATTTACCGAACCAATAACTATAATTGTGGCAAAAAAGAAAGAATGACTGAAATGTAATTCCCACAGAATTTTATTGTTTTTCAGTAATTTCTAATAAAACATGTTTTTTTATTTTGAAATATTTGATTTAAGGTAATTATATATTTTAAAATAACAAAACAAGTTTTCCTATCACCTATACATTTTATACCACCTATATTTGTTTTTTTTAAACTTAAAAACTGGATTCTTGCTTCCATAAAAACGTAGTAAATGTATATTACTTCTAGGCCCACGATATCTGTTTACAAATGTTTGTATTGACTAGTATTACATCTTCAAAAAATTTAAATATTAAATTGTGCCAATTGTGTATTAAGTAATTAATCTAATACAATCAAACAAATTATTAAGAAATAAAAACGGATGATACTCTTTTTCCGGGAATCCTATTATTTATTTCCCGGTTCCTAAATATTGGATATATTGGAACCGGAAATCCCTGAAATTTCATTCCCTAGCGACAATGGAACTCATTTTCGAGTATGAGATACTGAACTTAAAACATATATATAGTATCAGCTTTTGGATCTTTAAACCATCGGTATCACCATAATATAAAGGAACTGTTATGTGAACTTTTGTTCTTTAACTTACTAGTTGAATATAAGTAGATTGTGAAAAGTTTACTCCAAATATTTTTATTTTTGGTCCATTAAATAAAAGAAAAAATGATTTTATTTAGATGCTGGATAATCTCAGATTAACTCGACATTTCTTAATGGCGTATGCTAGAATATTCACTATACTTAGTTTTTTGATCTTGCTATAAACATAAAAAGCCGTTGATAACATTGATAACATTTCTCTAAATACATTTTGTAAACCAGCATACTAGCAACATATCAGCAACATTTATGTGGTAAATAATTGTTTTTTTTTTTAAATTACTGATATATTTATATTCACATGCATATTCTTTCTGGTTTTCTATATGTTTCTTCAAAATCATTTTAATATTTTATGACCATTTTTCTTGATTATCTTAAAATTATGAATATCCACTTTGTTTATGAAATATTTGATTTTCTTGATTTTTGTTGTCATTACGAGTTATTTAAATTTTAGATAAAATATTATATATTATAATATTATTTTCAAAGTAGTGCAGAAATATGTATTGAATAGCAAAATGTGCATCTATTTATTACAACGCACTGATATTTCAGCTCTAATTTCAAATAACTTGAATATAATATAATCATTTCATTTATGTTCATATATATATATACTAAACCCCATTAGAACAACGCTAACTAATTGGAATCAGCAATGCAAATTTTAAATTGCATGAGGCCAGAGAACAATTTACTAAAAAAGGTGTCGATAAATAATTAAAACAATGCTGTGTAAATATTTAAGAAAAATGGCAGAAGCCCACACGGAAATAATTAAATAGGCAGGCGCGAGAAGCGTCGCCATTAAAACGACCTCCCGTGACTTTTCCCGCTGCATATTATAGTTGTCGTTTTTTCGTTGCACTTTAATTATGTGCATATGCACTTACGCTACATAATGAATACTACATATATGTATATACCAATATACATACAAAAACTAAATATGCGTGCCCACGTACACTGCACAAATTATTTAGTAATTAAACTTTGCGACTCCGCGCTTATATATGTATATATATATTATATATAGTACTACTTTTGTATAACTTCTTTAAAGTCTAATTAGAAATGTTGTTGGCCTTTTAAACTTGCGCAAAAGTAGTTCCTTCCTCATGGATTGGCATCTTAAAAACGGAACAAAGATAAAGTCGAGACGTTTTTCGCAAACTTTTTTCCAACACACACACACACACTGCACAGTTTTTCCGCAATGTGCAGCTATTAGAAGCTAGTATATGTGTATGTGTGTATGTGTGTGTGTGCAGAAGATACTATAAAAGTGCAAAATGTTGCTTTGACTTCTGGCTGCGAAGAGGGTAAAATATAGGGGAAGAATGAAAAAACGCCTTCGTGTGTCTGTGCGAATAAATGTACGTGTATTTTTTGTAGCGCAAGTAATGAAGGTAGAGAGTCGGTATACTTCCGCGTTGAGATAATGTACCGTAATTAGTTGTCCTTTACTTATACATATCTATATATTTTTTATATATATACATACGCATCGGCAGAAGGCGTTTGTGTTTGGCAGAGAGACAGTAATGACACAAATGCGTGCCACATCGGGCGGCAAGACGTCATATGACAAAGAGAAAAAAATGTATTTTCTAAAAATAAATAATAAACTTTCCAAAGCTCTAGGTAGAGCTTCCGAGAAAACGCAACTCATTACATTAGCGATATTAAAAGCACACGCTCTGCCACCATATATATATATATATATATAGCATATGCCATCGTCGCGCAAACGAAGAGACATTTTATGAAACCTATAACTTCAATTAAAGTCCTCTTGGTTAATTAATTAAACCGGAAAAGTAATCGTGCATCCGGGTACTGCTGTGTACGTGGGCGTGTGCACACACTATACGAAGTTATTTTGTATTTAATTAACAAATTGAAAAATACACCTTGCAAGTATACGTGTCGCACAGTGGAGCTAAGGAAGGAGTACATGGATGTTATTTGCACCTATACTAACCCAAAGATTATTTTATTTTGTGGCAAAGATATTTTTTTAGTTGCAATAATAATATTACAACTAAAAAAATTATGTTACAAAAACATTATTAAAGCACTCTCTCAAATTCCTTTTCCATCATTTAACGGGATACAGACACGCGACCATTTTACGAGTTCACACAATTGGTTAGATCATGGTTATTGTGCCGCTTATTTTGAATTGCTCCAGTCTTTAAGCTTATTTTCTTTGAGCACTCGCAACACATCCCCGATTATTAGGAGTCCTAATTGGTATTAAAAGCGACTCTAACAGATTTTAATACATTTTGACGTCAACGGGGAAGCATCACCCGAACTGACCTATATTGAACATAAATAATCGTACAACTGTGTATATGTATGTATATAAAAACTCCATTTCCAATAAATAAATTGTTCAAAATTACAAACAATTAAAATTAAAAAAAAACATATAAATTAAACAATAAAATAAAAATAATACTACTAAAAATTACAAAAAATAAAAGAAATTAAAACTTAAAAAAAGAAATTTAAGACAAAAAAAGATTGAAAATCTGTCAAACTCGTATTACAATCCGCCCAAACACCGATCGAACAGCGGCTGTCCAGGCTACCTAACCAGACGATAATTTTTGTGGTATGGGTCGCTTTGAGCACATACTTGTACAACTCTTACAAAGATTCAGGATAGGTTTAAAGATTGAGTGATTCACCGAAACGCCTCATGGGAGATATTATCAAAATTACTGGCAACATCATTGAAATCTTCTAACATACGATTTATTGGCTCAGCACGTCCATAATTAGCTCTATGCTTCCTTAAACGTAGAAACACATGTGAACGAGTCGTTCTAAATGGCACATTGAAGTCTAGAAGAGACAACAAATAAGGATCATCAATGCGATTACACAACAGATCAAATAAGAAGAAAATACCTGCATTTTTACGACGAAAAGAGAGAGTCTCCAGACACTTGAGCTTTCAACAAAGAATATAGTGCGGGAGGACATAGTCATCGACTCGTCTCAAATCCTGTCGACGCAATTCATAAAGCAAAACTAGTTTCTGGAGGACCCTCAATTATACTAAATATCAGCATACTTAAGTAATGAAGAGAACCTGAAAATATCTACCACGTCGTTTATAAACTAAATAAAGAAAAGCGGACCCAAATGGCTACCTACCTCAACCAGATCCCACATTAAACAAATCGTTCACCACGAATCTTGACGTATTGTTTGCGATCAGTCCGGTAGGACTAAATCCAATAAAGTAAAGAGAAGTGGATACCTAATTCACGCAGCTTTCTCACTATGACGAAATCTATCAAAAGCTTTACGAATGTCGGAATACACTACATGCAACTGTTCACCAGACTAAATTACACCAATAGCATGATTCGTAAACTATACTAAATTCGTGGAAGTAGAACGTCCAGCCATGAAACCATGCTAAGATGGTGATATATTTCTTTTCATTCTTTCCGTAATGACATAACAGACCATGTGTTCGAACAACTTGGCGATAGTTGGAAGTATCGCTACTCCTCGATAGTTGGAAACATCCTTGGAGCGAACCAGATTTAAAAATTGGTGTTATGTACGACATCTTCCATTGACTTGGAAGCATCCCTGTGTTAAGAGATACATTGAAAATAAAGAGAAGTGGATCAGTGAGTGTTGAAGCACAATTTTACAGTATTAAAATGTTATCAGGACCTTTTCCTTTGCTTACATCGATTTTCAAAAGAGCAGCTGACATATCCTGTATACTGAACTGTATAGATCCTAAGTTAACGGAATCATAGTGTCGTAGAAGTCGAGACACTGAACAACCACTATCGACCTCCTCCGCTAAGAACACGCTTTCAAAAAAAAACATTTAAAAGGATCACAGATCTCAATTACATTTGCTGTTTTAACTCCATTATGGCCTATCATGCTTGGGAAACCATAAGTCTTTTTTTTGAGTTTATGTACGACCAAAACTTAAACGGATCAGCGACAAGATCACGCTGTGTCTTAACAAGGTACTGATTGTACAAATTACGCTGCATAGATTCGAACTGATTGCGTAGTGTGAGAAAAATCTTCCGATCAGAGACCCGACGCGTCCGTTTGAACTTAGTAAAAGCTTTCGCCTTCAAGTTTTTAAGCTTAAGAAGCGAACGATTGTACCAAGCCGGACGCGACGATGTTTGTACGAACTTCTTAGGGAGGAACTGATCAAAACCACGAACAAGAATATCATAAAATGCATCAACGGCGACGAACACCACTGAACAATTATAAACCCCTTCGAGTTCGAGTTTGATTTCGACCGGAACATGATAAACGTCAACTCTACCTAACCGAAAAGCGCATCTTTCAACTGTAACGTCGTCAGAATTGCTACAAAACACCCAATCTAACAGATGACCCTGAACATTTACAATGCTATTCAGTTGACACAGATCTTGACACAAAAATGAAGAGAGCATGCTTGTCCTAACGACCGTTCCAAAATCTACAGGCAACAACAGTTAGTGCTATTGCAATCGGCCGTCCATTTGACTAAAGACAAATTGAAATCTCCTACCATAAATACAGTTTAGTCAAAGCATCAACATATTTAAAATACCCTGCGTCTGTTGCGCCAGCAGGTATGTACAAACAAAGAATTGCGGTTGTTCACACACAACTTGACGAAAAGAATTTCAACCGATTCCGTCTCTGGAACGACGACTTGTTGACTACAGATCTCAGAGCGTATGACTAATAGAACACCTCAACCCCTTTCTCTACAGCTATAAGGGGGCACCTGTCACACCTATACACAGTAAAGTCTTGGTTAAACAGCTCGCTGTCATAAATAGAAGGAATCATCCACGTTTCCGTCAGTGCCAAGATATCATGATTGCACGACGAGCTTGACAGAAGCAACTCCTTCGTTTTCGTTCTTAGACCTCGTACATATACGACAATGGATTTGGAGTTACCCGCTTTGGTTTAGGTTGGCCGGGCATCAAATATGGGTAAGGAGTCATAGATTGACGATCAGGCATCAAGTATGTATCATAAAATATCACAGGCAGTATTCTATCGGAGGTATCACAAACGGGGGGCATCTTTGTACTGAACTGTGATACCAGTCTTTATTCTATCGGATGTATCACAAGTGGCGCATTAAGGATTATTAGGCCAATTAGTAGTTAATTTTTCAAGGCATATATACATATTTTTGAGATATATCTTTGTACACAGATTTTTCTTGCTATACATATCCATATTTAGGATTAGTTTATAAATCTAGTGATTCGCCAAAATCAAAATTATTCGTAACATTATTAAAAGCTTCTGACATATAATTAGCTCTGTACCTCCTAAAATAAAGAAACACATGTGAAAAAATTGTTCTGCATTGTTCTAAAAGAGAAAACAAGTAAGGAGATACGGTCTACAAAATCAGAACAATTTCGTTAACGGTATCAATGCAGTGTTGTTTGAAAACGCGTAACCATTTCAGAAGGCTATTTAAAGCAAAAGGAACCTACTGATTTAAATCGCATATTCGAAAAACACTTGATTAATAAATGTTACCGCTGCCGGGAATCGAACTCTCGTGGTCTAGATCTATTCTGTACCGTGCACAATTCAGACGTGTTGTACCTCTCGGCTATTGCGTCGGAGATATACACATTCAGACGCTCATTGAAAATGAGATTTTCCACAGAAAATAAGATACGTTTTTCATCCACAAAATTTAGGTTGATTATTCGTATGCAATTACCAGGCTATCCAATCAAACTTAAGTTGTTACAACAAGCTCTATTATTGTATCTTATAGGTTTACTTTTCAAAATCATTCTTTTAACTTCACTTGACCATCGAACCCTTTTCTACTTATCTGATCCTGCTGAAACTAGCACGTTGACTCGTTTACAGAGGAATATTTTTTTTTAAATAATAAAATAAATAAAATAAAATAT
>JAAAKO020005366.1:0-20055 GCA_010015015.2 Bolitophila cinerea | reverse complement strand
TAAATTTTTTAGTACTACTGATTTAATAGAAAAAAAACTTTTTTTTTTTAAGAAAAAATTTTTTTATAAATAATATTATTTCATTTTTAAGAATAAAGAACTGATTTTCTAAAAAAATAACTGATTTTTTATAAGAAAGAACTGTTTTTTTAGATAGAAGAAAAAACTGATTTTCTAAAAGAAAAAAAAGTTTTTCTAGAAGAAAGAACTTATTTTCTAGAGAAATATATAAATAAAAGCTAAAGCCCCCTCTCCTGGCTGGTATCGCGATTTTTTTCATGGATAAGTAGAGGAAGGATATTATTATAGTATTTAGCAGGTCAAAGGTCAGAAAAAAGCGAGATTGTTGTATGGGCAGGGTTAAATTAAAATTAAAATTATGGTTAAAGGTGGAAATTCTAGAGACACCACAATCACAACCTTTTTTAAATCCATTGTATAAGCTTCAATTTTCTTCGTAAGATTGTCTTCATTACGAAAGGAATATTTTCCCTCGCAAATATCGGATGAGGTTTAAAGTAAAAAAAAACTCCGCTTTTAAAGATTTTTGCGGGAATGTGTATTTTAAAGCCATTTTATTGCCTGATGTTATTGACCATTAAGTTATATTTTTAATTCTGTTTAACTTGTTATATTTCAAAAATTAAATATTGTTTTTAAATTTTCTATTATGTAGAATTACTGGTAAAAAAGAAAAAAAATAGAAGATCCCGGAATGGATAGTTCTTTAATTTAAGAAAGTTATTTCAAAAACTTTCAAGAATTCCCCCTAGAAAGTTTTTTTGGGAAACGTACAACCCAAAAAAAAAGGAGTGGGCACTGAATTAAGGACATGATACCATAGGAGAGCGAATTTAGTTCTTTAAAAAAATAATTAATAGGAGAGCATTTTGACTCCTCAAACCAAACTTGGCGTAAAAATATATAATCCTTCAGGTTATAGAGGGCGTCAAATGTTTATCACATTGATAAAAATATTATTATTTCTGTTGGGACTTAGAGGCAAAAACTACTAAACTGGTATAATTCATTCAAATAGATAAATAAAGATAAATGATTTCCTTTTCAAGTGAAAAAGTGAAAGAAATAGTAAATTTTTGATAATTTGGCTTTCATTGTGAAAAGAAATAAAATATTCTTTTTAAAAAAACAGCCCTATAAACTTTTTTCTATCAAAATGTTATTAAAGTTTCACTTTATAATACGTAAAAAAAACGAAAAGTTCAGATTAGCTCTATGATAATTTTCCACTTTCTTTCTTGCTCCTCCATATCATCCGTTAAGGGGGTCTAAAGTTTGTACGATACTTCTTTATTTGAATACAAAAACAAATATTATTAGGATCCAAAATAAATGATTTAAAAAAAGTTATCATTTGATTTTACTCTCAATTGTTTACTTAGTTTTAGCAAAACTGAACATTTGGATTTGTTTGTAAAAACAAAAATCTCCATCCTTAACCTCGAAAAAGGTTTTGATTTAAAATTTAATGATATTGAATTTTAGAAAACAAAAAATGTTATTCGATTCCATTAATTTATTTTTAATTTTTAAATAAACAGTTAAATTAAAAAATAAAATCCCCTTTAAAAGTTGATGGCGAAGGGGGTACAAAAAAGGTGAAATTATAATTAAATGAATTTCACTAACCCAAAATTTGGCTAAAATTTCTAATAGTCGAGCATCTAAACGCTTGCGCATCCGAGCTATATTCCCAACGCAATTACCGCTCGAGCCACTTATTGGTTGCAGCAATACATCTTCAATACACATCATACTTATTATTATCGCATATAATAAAAACATGTTTTTTGCGCGCCTTTATAAACAAACTCACGCAGAAATCAACAAATTCTCTGAAAATAGATGAACTTGATCTGTCATCGTATTTTTCAATTGCTCGCGCGGAGAGCGTTTAGAGAGTGCGCGCAAAAAGATGCAAATCTATAATTATCATGGCTGGTGTAAACATTGAGTAAATGCGCGTGATCGTGTTAATGGGCCATTTTGCTTGAGTTTCTTTTTTTATTTATATATTGGAGCGTGTTCATGTAGATAGATTAAAGACTTATAGACTTTAAATAATAAGGACAATAAATCTGAAAATGTTTTTGATTTATTAGGGTTTTATTCAAAGTGTTAAACTCGATATAAGGAGTATCTTTTTTATATTCATTTCTTTATATAATAGTAAGAACGGATTTTCTAGAAAAAAAGAACTTATTTTTAAGAAAAGGAACTATTTTTTTAGAAGAAAGAACTGTTTTTTAGGAGAAAGAACTAATTTCCTAGTTCAAAAAAGATCTATATTTCTAGAAGAAAGAACTGATTTTTTAGATAAAAAATCTGATTTTAAAAAAAAAATTAAAATATAGAACTGATTTTTTAGAAACAGAACTGATTTTATAAAATAAAAAACTAATTTTCTTAAACAAAAAGAACTAATTTTCTAGATGAAAAGAACTGATTTTCTAGAAGAATAAACTGATTTTTTTTGAGCAAAAACAATTGGTTTTCTAGAAGTAAGAACCTATTTTCTAGAAGAAAGAACTGATTGTCTAGAAAAACAAAACTGATTTTGAGAAGTTAGAACTGATTTTCTAGAAGAAAGAACTGATTTTCTAGTCCAAAAAGAACTCATTTTCTAGAAAAAAGAACTGATTTCTTGGAAGAAAAAAATAATTTTCTGAAAGAAAAAACTGATTTTTATAGAAGAAAAAAGGACAGATTTTCTAGAAAAAAGAACTTTATTTCTAAAAAAAGAACTGTTTTTTTTTTAGAAAAACTTTTTTTTAATATTTAAAAAAAGAAAAAAATTACATGAATAATCAACATTGTCACCAACAATATTTTTTTAAAAGAGCGAGTTTTGAATAGTCCTATTTATTATTATTTCTCTTCCCAGTGACTCGAACGGACACGTCTCTGGCGCAATAAAAGCTGGGCATACATCTATATTTATCTTACTATTTCAATCCACTAAAGACAAAACTAAAAACAGAGTCATACTCGTCGTATGTGAGCGCGTGTTGTACCAGAACAACAACTTTGTTAAATGCACCTCCACAACAATGCGCATGCGCGTGCACAGCATAACGAATATTATTCTCAACTTCTACGTAAAGGTCATAAATATGCTTAGCGTTCCGCGGTTTTATTGTACTTTATGGTCGTAATGTACACACACACACACACATATACGGGTAACCATAACCACACTAGAGTGTTGGTATATATACTAAAACACACAAAGTTCATAAACTTATATTTATATATATATAATATTATTGCCTGTACATTAGGGTGGGTCAATTTTAATAAAGTTGGAATTTTTCTTACCCTCAGGGCACAGATATTGTAAAATGAATCCCTTTTTAAGATTTTTAAAAAATATAATATTTATCTGGCGCATTTCACTTAAAATTTTATAAAAATTGAAAAATAAAAAATAAATAAGTATTTTTTTTTTAGACAATGGATATTGGTTTGATTTAGTTTAAAACTGTTTTAATAAAAAAATAAAAAAAAAACAAAATTACACCAAAAAATATCTTTTTTTATGTTTGATTTTTATTTTTAACATTTTTTTAATTATATTTTAAAAAACTTCATAAAATATAATATAACTCTAAAAACATCATCTGAGATATTTCAGTTTATTTTTTTTTTCTATTTTAGATATTTTCAAATGAAATGTGCTGGCGATAGACTTTTTTATAGAAAAAAAAAAATTTTAAAAATAATATTTTTTAATTTAACAACTTTTCTGACCTGAGAGAAAAAAATATTTAGCGTTTTAATTTATGTCCATAGAAACTCCCTTTCAATCGACCCACCCTACTTTCCATAGCATATATAAGAGCTTTCTGATCCAAATACACGCAGGCACTTTGAATTTGAGCTCGTGGCTCGTGGGTATCAAATATATTACGCAAACTAATACTTATACATAATATCTCACAGGACATGAATACTATAAAATAACTCAAAGACAGCTTACGCCATCGAGAATAAAGTGTGCGGCCTTTAATGTTCTTATAATGCGCGAATGGCTTACGGTGCCGCAACACGAGCGTGTGCTGGAATTACGGTGGCCGGAATTACGGCAGCGGGCGGCCGCGGCGCACGCGTTTCAGGCTTACATAATATATATTATATATATATACATTATAGATCCAAAAACTTTATCTGAAAATAGAAGAATCACCCTCAAATTGTATATCTGCTTATTTTTAAGAACTCACAAAAAAAAACAAATCATTTTAATAACCCCGTGTGCATCAAATAATAATGCATCTTCTGTAGTCGAGAGCAAATGCACTGCATTGCAATACAAAGTGCAACGAACACCTTCTACAAAAGCCACGACCCGGGAGAAGAAAAAACACACGCAAACATTCATCCAGACACACACACACATGCACACCTCCAGATTATGAACGCCAGATAAAATTCTTGTTTAATATTTATGCGAATGTTTTTTTATATTTTTTTTTACGAGTTCCGCACCACAAATAAAACATAAGTAAAACATGCGGCGCGGGGACGAGAGTGCGCGTGCGCGCTCGAATGCATCGCAAAGATTTATTTCTACATATAACATACATTATACATACATATTACATACATTTTGTGTGTGTGGTGTTTTATGCGTTTTACGATTAAAATGTGTGTGTGTTAGAGAGAGAGAGAATTTAAACGCGAGCAAGCGTATTCAAGAAAACCAACGCATATGGATATGACGCACTTGGGCAGAAGGCGAAAAGCGGACCGAAATGGTGTTTAACTTAGATGATCATTACTCGTTGGTCTTCAAAAATATATTTTTTTAATTTTTCCGGTGGTAATAAAACCGGTGTCTCTCGATTGGCCAAATCTCGATTGGCCGAATCTCAATTGGTCGAATCATGATTGGTCGAAATACGATTAGTCGAATGATACGATTGGCGGAATCATGATTGGTTGAAATACTATTGGCCGAATGATACGATTGGCCTAATTTCGATTGGCCGAATCACAAATGGCCAAAAGACGATTGACCAAAAGACGTTTGGCCGAAACACGATTGCCTGAATTTGGATTGGCCGAATTACGATTGATCGAATGATACGATTGGCGGAATAATGATTGATCGAATTACGATTGTCCGAATGGTACGATTGGCCGAATCACAAACAATACACAAACACCAGAAATTCGGATTTACACCGTCGGTAATTTAGTATAGTTAATCATGTGTCGGCCATTTGTGATTCGGTCAATCGAGATTCGACCAATTCAAACAATCGTGATTTTAATAATCGTGATTGATTAAAGATTATTAATCGTACTACGATTGGCCAAACATTTCTTGCGTTATATTTTAAAAAAATATGGTGACCATAAAAAATCGTGTTCGATTTTAATAGTTTAAATTGTTTAAATCGCTTTAGCGATAGATATACCATTTTTTTTTTGGAAATACATTAAGTGATTATAATTTATTCTATGCTATATTTTAAACGTATATAATGTTTAGAATGATTTTATGGCTTACTTTTAGCTCCTAAAATCATTTTTTTGTTTACCCTAATAAATAATATTTTAAGTAATACCAAAATACTTGATAATATTATAAAAAAATCGAGAATACAAAAAATAATTTGGTAATATGATAAATAATGTATTACGCAATATATATTTATATTAGATATTATACTGGCGGTTGTTCTAATAACGAAATGAAGTTTATCAAACGCAAAAGAAGGAGCAGTTTAAAGTTAAATAAATTCCTTTTTTATATATTTTTTGGGAAAGTGCGTTTTAAGGGTAAAATTCGAAAAACATCAAATTGTAGAGAAAATCCCTACATTTTGGTTTATTCTATTGCCTATGGTTCTATTCCTTTTCACCTTAAACACACTCCCCAAGAAATCATTAAAAAGATTTTTTAAAATTGTCACCTTCCTAAGATTTTGAAGAGGTACCGTACTATAGATCCATACATTTATTTATTTTAGTCAAAAAAATATTACTACTTTAAAAAAATGATACCAAAAAAAACGATACATGAAAAAATACTAAATTTTCTTTTTAAAAATTATTGGTTTTGGCACATCATTTTTTAAAAGTTACCCTAAAAATGTTTGAAGAGATGCTATAATTTTTTTTTATTTTAGTCAAAAAAATATAACTACTGAAAAAATATTGATACCAAGATGAAAAATGTTTACCAAAAATAAAAATTGTTAGCAAGAGAAAAAAAATATTACATTGATTAAATTATTGTAACCTTTAAAAAAATGGACACAAAAAATATACAAAAAAATATTGCTTTTGGCACATCTTTTTTTGTTTGTTACCCTAAAAATTATGTTTTTAAAATTAAAACCACTTTATTATTGTGTGTAATATTTTTTTATATATGTAATACGTTATGTAATAAAAGGAAAAAACATGAAACAGCAAAAAATACTAATTAATTAAATAAATGAGCGGCCTAATTAATATTTTTACCGACAAAAAACTCGTGTTGTCTAGCTAATAATATAAATATATATAAATAATATAATGCATATAAAAATAATAATGTGCAGTAAATATTAAAAAGGTTAGCAGGTAAAAAAATACAATAAAATCGTATGATACGTAAGTTAATATGCAAACAATGAGATGGAGAAAAAATGTGATGATAAAAAAGTCTGTGCAGACATAAAATAAATAATTATAAAGTTTAATATTAAACAAATATTTAATGTATATAAAAGAAATAAAAAAATCACATATAAATAAAATGTACAGTTTAGGGGCGAATTTGTAAAAAAAACTATTTTGAAGGAAATAATTCCCTGAGTATGAATCAGCTGTCAGTATTATACTTTCAATCCCCCCTTTAAGGGAAGGGAGGTTAAAATATGAATGAAAGTTTTTTGTTTGAAGATTTATAAAAAACAGCATTCGAATATATAATTTAATGATTTTTCTTTTTTATTTGTTTTTTTTAATATTTTTTCCTCTCTTCCCCCTCACCTTCCTCCCTTTCCCCTCACCTCTCTCTCTCTTCCCCCCTAACCTCTTTCTCTTCCCGCCTCACCTTTCTCCCACCCTTTATTTATAACCCTTTTCTTTTTTTCCTCCCGTTTTCAAGAGAATCGATCTTACAGCTGATTCGAACTCAGAGGATCATTTCCTTAAATATTGGGTGCAACTTTTTTTTAAATTCGAAGAAAAAACTATTTAACTTCAAATTCTTTTATTCAATGATATGGAAGTGTTAACTATTCTATATGAATAATAGATAGTAAACCTACTTTTTTTAATCCACCAATTAAAATATAAAATGAGTAACAATAATATAACAGTATTATATAATATTGGCCGAATGATCCGATTGGCAGAAAAATTGTTGGCTCAATCGGAATAACCAAATGATATCATTGGCTAAAAAAATAAAAAAAGTTTTAGTTTATTTAAAATCAGGATTGGCCTAATAATACGATTGGTTGACAGACGATTATGCACATTTTACGATTGGCCGACAAAAAAATAGTAAATACTTCGATTGGCCGACACATGATTAGCCTTCAGATAAAAGAAAGTATGACAAAAATGTATTGTCATTACATGTAGAAATGCTCTGCGATATCGCATGCCCATTACGTTGGCCAATCGTAAATTACAACTAATTTACGACTGGCCGACGTATTGGGCTATGAATAGGCTAATTGAGAGTCGGCCAATCGTAATAATCGGCGAATTGAAATTCGGCTAAAAAAAATTCGGCCGGTCGTGTTATTTGGCTAATCGTATCATTTGGCCAATCGTGATTCGGCTAATCGGGTGTCGTTCAATTAAAATTGGCACATATGACTGACACTGACATAAAACTAAAATTGAATCGATTTCAAAACATTTTAAATATATTTAGATTCCAATTTAATTTATATGCGTGCTTCAAAATGATTATCAGCCCAAATGAGATAAAAAAACTATAAGATCTCAATTAAGATCGGAGTAGCCAATGGAGATATTTATTCAGATGAGCTTATGTTTCATACTTGATTTATGTTCTCGGTCCTGTCCTGTCTTTTCCTCTCCTTTCATAATCCATAAGAAAGATGTTAAGAGGCATGCACGAAAATTAAATTTAAAAAAATATCTACTTTATATTTATAATGTTTCTCAGAAACATTGTTATGTTTTCTGCAAAAAACGTAAGTTTGTAGGGATGACATATAATAATTTCGAAAGACAACATAAATAAAAAAATAATATTTGTCACAGACATGTTATCTGCAATAAAAATAAATATTTTGAATGAAAAAAATGTTTGTGATAAACGTAATATATCTTTCACAAACATATTGTCTGCGCTAGAAATAACATTCTTCCCTAGATCGCCTTTTATTACGGCAAAAAAAACGCCCAAGTATCTCGGTCAATTGGGACTTATGTCCTGTTGGCGGCAAAGGAAACGCGTAAATTCAGTTCTTCCGACCTTTTATTGATTGTACATTTTATCTGGAATACGCAATGTAATAAATCAAATTTATACTAAAAAACAATTCATAATAAACAATTATTAAGTCAAGCGCACAGAATTGATTGCTCAAATTGATTTTTTTTTAAATCAAAATAAAACACAAGCAATTATATTTATATATTCCAATTGAAAAATAAATATGTATTATTTATAATATAATATGCATATTAATTAAATAAACATTTTTTTTGCGATACATAAACAATATTTATATATAGAATATACTAAAGTAAAAACATTTGAGTACGTCAATGTATTATTGGTAAACAATACGATTACTTTTTTGAATATTGAATATTGGTGTTTGTTTGCGCTCAGACCACGCTCATAAGACTTCAACCAACAATTAAATACGCTACGTTGAGATGTATTGACTTATAAGTCACACTTAAACCATTTATTAACGAGCATATAATATAATGTATACGTTTTGGATTAGGCGCACTCGCATTTGAATTCATTACTCATACATTATTATTATGTATATATACTTAAATTGTGCCTCGCTAAAATATTCAAATTTGTTTGTCTATTCAAATGTGGTGCGTATATACCTTTGAATTAGCATGTTGTGACCGGTTGTGACTTGGTGGCACAGCATCAGCCAGCATCAGCCAGCATCAACCAGCTATACGCAGCGTCTTGATTCTTGAAGGCGCTCGAGCGCAAGTCGCGCGTCTTGGACGTGTAAATATTTACTCAAGTTTAGATAAAATATTTATGTACTCCGCATTCAATTATCGCGGGCGCCCAGAAAATGGTATGAATTTCTGGGGAATCGCGTCATTTCGTATGCATTAGGTAAT
Organism: Bolitophila cinerea; assembly: GCA_010015015.2. Lineage (NCBI taxonomy): Eukaryota > Metazoa > Arthropoda > Insecta > Diptera > Mycetophilidae > Bolitophila > Bolitophila cinerea. Next base: position 10,728 of record JAAAKO020005366.1, on the reverse strand, counting down.
CTTTCTGTGTTTACGTATGTATATATTGTATATATGCATTTATTAGAGTTATGTTATACGGCCAGAGGTGCAGGCCGCGCATAATTAAACAGTTGGCGACGCATGTGCATACACAAATAATGTGTGTTGTATACTTTATATATACATATGTATATACGAAGACTGCGCGTTTATTCTAATAAATTCCAGCTATCGAGAATGAGCTCACATCGCGATGATAATTGTATAATTCACATTAAACAAAAATCGAAACCGAAACACGAGCGATTGTTGAATTATTAGAGCGTTGCAATTGAATGCGTCGAACCGCCGCACACCGGGAAATATATCAATTTTTTTGGCAAGTTTTATGAAAATCAAATATTTAAAAAAAAATTTTTTTTTTTTTTTTTATTCAAAATATTCCAAAGCAAACTAAAAATATTATAATTTCAAAAATGAAATTAAATTAAATGAAATTAGAAATATAAAATATTAAAAAAAAAATTATTGAAAATATTACTGATGTTTAAATAAATAAAACATTCTATTGTTCTCGTTATATTACCTAAATTAAAGGGTATTTTTATAAATATAAAATAAAAAATATTGTTTAAAATATGTATGCCATAGTTATGATAAAATATATACTTATTTTAATTTAAACCAAAAATGGTCACAAAAGTCGACTTATCTCCGAGATGTAAAAAGGAAGAAAACTCATTTACAGTGAAAAAATATTTTAAGAAAAATTAATTAAATGTGATTACTAGGGCAACCAAAAAGAAGGTCTAGCTTCTTTTTGTTTGGCAACCGTATCGTCAGATGAGTAAGGCCGAAATACGTTTCATACAAATTCAATCAATTTAAGACCAATTTGTTAGGGCTGTTTTTAGCTTTTTTAATATAAATGCTTATTTTGGCTTATTTTGCATATTTTAGCTTGTTTTAGTACAAATGCTCATTTTTAGTGCATATTTTAATTTTTTTATCGAAAAACAAGCAAAAACCAGCTAAATCTGTAGAACAAAAAAAAATGATGTCAAAAAAACAGCGGACTTTAAATATTGAAGAAAATTAGAAAGTTATTGTCTGGGGAAGATTGTGATTGTTAACCAATATACAAATACAAATATACAAATACTCTTCAAATAGAAACATCGATGTAGTTTTCTTTCTATAAAAACGTATTCTGTTCAAATTTCAGGCATTTTTTATATTTTTAAAAAAGTTTGTTACTTTTTGAAAAAAAAATTATATTAAGTACAAACTAAAACTAGTAGTAAATGTACTTGTTCGTATTATAATTCTATGTTATAATGTAGAAATTTGAAGTAATTTTTTATTATTAAATCAATTTTAATGTGATTTTTTTTAAATTAAAGTTTTTTGGTTTATAATGTATATTTTTTTAACTTATTTTAAGGGCCTAAAACGATGTTTTTTGGCTGATTTAAGGCGCCTAAAATCATAATTTTAGCACTTATTTTTGGTTGTCCTAGTGATAACACAGCTGTCAGAATCGATGTTATCAGAATCGATGTTATTTCTTAAAATAACCATATAAATATAATTAATATGAGTGTGTAATACTCACTTAATACAATAAGTAAGACCTATATTGCAAAAAATTAGAAAAATCAAAATTTAAAAACTATTTTTTTCTTCTTTAGCACTGTTTTTCTGAAATTTTATTATAATATTCTTTTTTATTTTTTTATTTTTGTTAAACTATAATATACTATAAACTAAATGCCATTTGGACTCATCAAAAAAAGTATTTTATACAAATATTTGAATTCAAGTATATTTTTAAAAATTTGTTTCTAAAAATAAAAAAATAAAACAAAAAAAAAACATTTCTTAATAATTTATAAAAAAAAAAGTGCAAACTTGCCTGGTGTGCGCCAGCTCACAGTTTGGACAACCATTCACCCAGGCTTCAATTTGTATGCTAATTTATTTTTTTTAGTGGTGATTCCTAATCAAAATCCAAATCCAAATACATAAAAAATATATAAAAATACAAAAAAAAAACAAAATACAAATAATAAGATTAATAGTTAAAATACTTTAAAAAAATGTCAACAAAATTATAATTGATTTAATTGTGTGTTTTAATGGGAATTATATCACTTTAAAACAAATTTCAAAATTTAAAATATTAAGTATACAAAAATATGATTTAGATTATTTTTAATTTTATTTAATTTAAAAAATATAAACAAGGACTTTTTTTGTGTTGTAATTTCTTACTTTTTTGATTTGATTTTTAAACTAAACGTGTTATAAAAAATATATATCTCTTTTAATTTTCTTAAATGTTTCTTTTTTTAAATGTGTTTTGAATTCTTTAAATTAATTAAATAATTCATTCATAATTGTTTGAAAATACAAAAAAAAACGGTTATTCAATAACTTAATTAAAATAATTTTTAAAAATATCATTCTTGCGGGTTGATTACTTACCTTAAAAGACAGATAATTATTGATTTATGACCATAACCAACGATTTTTAGTCGACACTTTTATAATTTTGTTTTTTGTTTGAATTATTGTTTTTTTTTGAATTATTGTTATTTAAATTATAACTGAATTTGTATTTTTTCTGTATCTCTGAATTGTTTTATTTTTATACTAAATATTTTTTGAACTATTAAATATTTGAATAAAAAATAAAATATATGTTTAAGATTTATTATTGCGGATTTTTGCCAGTCGATTCAGCATAAAAAAATCTGGCTGGCGGGTTAAATGCATTTTACAAAATAAATGCATAAAATGCATCTAACACTATTTTTAAAATGAATTTCAAGGAAAATATTAAAAAATATTACGTATTATAATAATATTAACATATTTTAATTATATTACAAAGTTTTTTTCTAAATTGTTGAGAAAATTCGTTTTGTTAAGCTCCGCCACACTGTGCGCCGCCACCGCCGAGCCGTGCCCGCGTTTTGATCCGCCCGAGTTATGTAATCAAGACACACACACACTCATAGACTATATTTGCGCACACACGCCCGCCGATTGCACTATCTACTAAAAGCGAATGCAATTTTAAGTGAATTATGCAGTACATTTATGCGTATACTATAGAATATAGATATATATACAAAGCAATTCGGCATCTCGAGAGAATGCATCAAATGCACTGCGCTGCCGCTGCTGCATGTTATGCAATTGCACTTTGGGCACACCGCACTTAATTGCATATTTGCTTTATAGCTGAAATATTATTAATAAATAATTGTTGGAATGTTGGAATCTATATCGAACATCATTGGAAGGAGCTGGGATGTGTTACGCGTTTACTAATTCAAATTGAAGCGAGCTTACATTATTTAAATTAATTAACTGTCTGTTTGTATGCATATATACACAATTTATCAGTTAGTTAATAAGTTTGAGTTTAGGAACTATTCGTCATTTATATTTCGTATGTCTGGTTGGGGTGGTGCAATGATTTTTGGTCTAGTTCATTGGCTCACACGCGATTTGTTCCGAATTCAATTCCAGGTGTTTGTTTTAATATAAAACTAATCAAAAAGCATTTTTTACTAATTCAAAAACAATTGTTTTGTAATGTTCAGTGTTTTCGAGTGTGTACTTTAGTTCTCCAAATCTACGCTTCGAAAAACCCACCGTTCTCTATACAAATGCTTCTCGAACCAACGCTTCTGAAAAAAAAACGCTTTCTGACAGATCTCAAAAACCATAGACCGTGAATATTTCATAATACAAATATTTGTGACACCCTGTATAAAATCAAACACAAACAAAAAACTAAAATTTCTCGAAAATTTCATCATTCAAATTGAGAGTCATAAATGCAATATGGATGTTTCTAAAATAATTATAAACGCTCTAACCAACGCTATAACCAACTATAGACGGATTGAATTTAAAAAAATATATTGAAGATTTTTTTTATCTTTTTCCCAAATATCCCAAATAATTGGCAGCACATATTTACGCGCCAAACAAAAAGTCGTCCATTTTCTGGCCAAAAAATGTTATAAATAATGTTTTTCTTTTTATATATTTTTTGTCAATCAAAAAGTCAACTTTTTGGATCTCCTTTCAAATCCAGAATTAGCCCATTTGCTGGCTATAAATTGATAGGATGTTTTAATTTTAAAGAAGACCTTTTTTAAATCTCCCTAATTTGTCATCAATAATAAAGTCAAGATCAATCGACCATTTTCAGGCTTAAAAATGTAATTGAAGAAGTTTATTTATGAAGAATTTCTTTGGCAAACCAAAAAATGTAAAAAGGTAATTCAAATATTTTTAAATTTCTTTGCAGGAAATGGACCATTTTCTGGGTAAAAATTGATAGGAAGACAAAACTAGAATTTAGCAAGTTTTTTTGTTAGCTTCGTATCCTAATCTTTTTTTTTAAATATTCTACCATTACATCAACAAGTGCTAAAAGTTCAGGAACATCTTAGGCCATTAATTTGGCATTATTTGCAAATGGAATTTTTTTCAAATGCTTGTTTTCTGTTTAAGTTGTTGAATACGAAATTATTCTTACCGAATAGTAGTGTTGTCAACAAAAACCGGGTAACTGGGTCCAAAATTTTGGGGTAATCGGGTCCTGTAAAATAAAATTACCCTGGTCCCTAATAACGGGTCTGGACCCAAAAAACGGAGCTCACATGCATTTCGGGTCCTTGGCCTGGTATGAGGAAAAAAATATATTTTTAAATTATTATTACTTTTAATGATTTATAGTTTTGTGTTAAAATATTTTTAAATGTTTTTTGATTTGACTTCTTTGAATATTAATCTTATTTAACAAAAAAAATAGGGTAAAAATAAGTTTAAGATTCCTAAAATAATAGTGGATTTTTAAGAGCTTCACCTGGTGTTTTTTCAGAGATTCAAGTAAAATATTCAATATAATTCATATAAAAGATTGAGAAATGGGTATTACTTTGGTTTCGTTTCTAGAACCGTAAAAAGAGTATTAAATGCATTTGGTCTCAGACCCGAAAATCGGGTCCTGACCCGATATTTTAGTCTCTCTATTTTTTGTATGGGAACTTGTATAATATATAATATTTTGAAATTATAATAATAAATTTTTAAATAAGATTATTATTGAAAAAAGTGAAATAAAAAAACCATTTTTAAAAAAAAATATTTTTACACAAAACTAAAAATCATTAAAAAAAGAGAGACTATAATATCGGGTCTGGCCCTGTATTCTAATTCAAATCTCACGTGAGTGAGTGACTTTTTATACATATGTATATGTGAAGTCACATATGCAAGATGTATAAAAAAAGTCACTCACTAGATGAGATTTGAATTAGAATATGGCCGCTGGACTTGAAATGCATTTAATACTCGTTGTTCTTGTTTTTCGGGTGCAGACCCGTTTTTCGGGTCCAGAACCGGGTACCTAAAAAGACGGGTATTGACAGCACTGCTGAATAGCCATTGATAAAAAATAGAAATTTAGACCCTAACTTTTTTGTTTGATCAGACATTTTTTAAGGTAGCCAATCGTTGGCGGGCCTCCGTCCAAACCGTGTACTCCTAGCTTGAGAATGAAGTGAGCCAAAATTAAACAAAAAATATCAATTCGTTAAAAAAAATTTTAACATCACAAAACTTAAGTATTTTTACTTAGGTGACAATATTTTTTTAAAATAACACTTCATAACTCCTGGCGCCAGTTAAAACCTTGAACCTGAACATACAAAAAGCATAAGAACATGAGTTTTTTAATACCTATTTCGTCCGTGATCCTTCTCCTATAGAGTATGACGCAATGCTCTATAGACCATCACGCCTCAGCAGGGTTAAAGAAATTATTAACAATTTAAAAAAAACTTTAAAATAAGTTAGAATAAAAAAAATCAAACTTAAAACCTAACTTAATTTAAACATATAACTAAATAGAATAGATATTAAAAATATTTTTTTGATGTTTTAATGGGGTAGAATTCATATTCAATAATTACCAAAATATAACACCCGATAATTTCACTTATTATATTCGTAAGATATTTGCGAATACTGAAAATATTTAGGAATATGCATAATAATACAAGAATATAAAACAACCATAAAAATAATACGATAATATTACTTGCAAATACTAAGAATATAAAATATTATTCATCAATATTGAAAATATTGAAAATATATAGAATCAATTTAAAAAATATATGTTATTATTAGCAAATATCAAGAAGCAAGAGTATTCTCTAGTCTTAGAAATACATTTAATATTACGAAATATACAAATAAATTATTTTTAATAAAATAAAATATAATATTATGATTATAATGATTTTTCCAAGTAATCTGCCCCACGCTTTTATGGTTGTTTCATTGCAAATCAAGAAACAAGACAAATTATAGCAACAAAAGCTAGTGAAAGACTATAGCAAAAACTAGAATATCAGTGACAATAATAAATTTGTTGCTCTTTGTTTAGAACTCAAACCCTAACTTAATTTATCTTATAGTTTTTACCTAAATTTTGGAAATTAAAAATATGGTACTTAATTTTTTTTAATCTTAACCATTTGCGTAAAAACTAAAATAAAAATTGTGACAAGATAAATTTTCAAAAAATATACATTTTCTTCAGAAATTCTGGCACGACAGAATATTTAAAAATTGTTAAAAATCTTCGGATTTAAGAATTTCTGTCGAGTCCGCATTTTGAAATTTTGTTTAAGAATTTGTGACGCTGAAAATTATGACCCTGCATCGTTTAATGTCATTGACAGTTTTTGCCGATCCTCAATTGACCGTCACACGATCAGCCGAATCGCGATTGGACAAATGAATCGATTAACCAACAATACGACTGGCCTAATAACGATTACCACAATTACAATTAGCTCAATAATACGTTTGGTCGACTCTCGATTAGCTGACTAATTCGATTAGCCTACACGTACACACGATTAAACGACTATAACCACAGTCTAGCATTCGGCCGTGAAAACCACACCAAATCCCTCACATTCGCAAGATCGCAAGCACATCATCTCTCTTTATACTAGAGAAGGTCATAAAGTGCAGACGTTCCCACAGCACGATCGCCGCATACCACAGCTCCCCGAACGCATTCCGATATGATTTATCGTATACTTTCCAGACGCGACGCACGGTGATAATCCTCAGCACAAAATAAATAAGATCCGATCGACCGACACAAAAAAAAACTCACTCTCACATACACGCACACACACACACACACACACACACAAACTAGATTCAAAGACGCATACAATCAAAATTTCATTCATACATTTAGGTATGGATGGCCCATCGCGATCGCTGGCCTACGGGGCGCTCAAGATCTTCAGTTCTTCTTTCACATCCATTTAATCTATTATAAACGATATATATATATAAATATATTGGTTTACATTTAAATTACACCTTAAGCCATTGTGTGCTGGGCTTCGGGGAATCGGTCTATTCAGCGCAGAGGTGCCACCTACCTGTGTTTTCGCATAACAGTACTTTGTTATATTTGTTTCTCTGTCTATCTCTCTCTCTGTCTTTCTCTGTCTTTCTCTGCCATCAAACAAACAACAACGAAAAAAAAAACAAAGATATACAATCAAATGAAATACACATTGGATAATGAAAAGAAAGGGAGATGAGCACAACAACAAATATAGTATAGAAGAGCAGACCAACGGACAGGTCAGACCTGGATAAAACAACAATAACAACACACACACAAACACAAAGTGGAGAGACGCGCTCAAGACGACCGAGCGTGAATCGCGCAAAGGTGTCGGCGGCACCGGGCATCACATACAATATTCTTATTTCTTAGTCACGTTTGTACGATCGCCAGCAGGTCGTTGCAAGTGGGAACATGTTTTAAATTCGATGTGAATTTGCGAGCACTCAAACAAACACACACACACACATACATTTACATACATATGTACATATGTAAAAGAGTATTTCTTTAAGACACAGAGAAATATGAAGGTGGTACGAATACGGATTGCGAGGAATGCGCAAGCGCCCCGTGCCGCAAACAGCCGACCCGACCAACGACCGACGGACGGACGACGGACACGGACGTTCTTTTGCGAACGCACACATTCCAACAAGGATTATACACACGTATTCGTATATAAGTATACTATAGTATAGAAATGGGATTGCGCTGCGCAAAAAAGGACAAAGCGCGCGTTTCTCGCGCAAATTATATACGGGTGTGCGGTGTGGGGTAGATAAACACATGTAAAAGAGCATGTACGACGATTTGTATGTGTGTGTGAGTGCATTTCTTGTGTCTATCGTCCGTCGGCGGCGCGGCCTCGTGTCCAATGTGCTTAAACAAGGAGCAGGTATTTTGTTGTGAAGGGTGTTAAGTGGTGTTTATCGCAGTTCAATGGCGCAAGAGTGCGTAATTGCAAAGAACGATGGGTTTCTTTGGATTGTAATGGTTATACGCGTGGGAAGGAAATTCATTCATATTCATTTATTGAAGATTCGATCTGGTTGTTTGGGCATTTGGTCTAAATTTGGTATATTATATGGACTCTTGCTTGTATATAGGTCAGTGACATTGGAATTATTCATATTTTATACAATGTTTGCCTTTCGGTCGAAAGTCGTTAGGCCAAATGTCATCAGGCCGAATGTCATTAGGCCGAATGTCATCAGGCCGAATGTTATAACGCCGAATGTCATCAGGCCGAATGACCCCTTAGGCCGAATGAGCCATTATTCCGAATTTCATCAAACTGATTGTCATCAGGCTGAATGTCATCAGGCCGATTGTCATAAGGCCGAGTGTTATCAGGCCGAATGTCATCAGGCCAAATGATTCATTAGGCCAAATGAGCCATTATTCCGAATTTCATCGAACTGAATGTAATAGAGCTAGAGAGAAATGGAGCACTGGTGGACTCCCCCCAATGGATAGGTAGGTTTTTAATACCGACGGCTCTCTCCAAACTGGTAAGTCAGGGGCTAGTATACAATGCCAATATCATCACGCCGAATGTCATCAGGCCGAATGTCATCAGGCCAAATATCATCACGCCGAATGTCAGCAGGCTGAATTTTATATCGATTATTAGGATAAGGCATTTTTTTGGAATTAGAGACTGCTTTGGGAGAGCTGATAGCATAAGGTTGTTTGGCATATGACCGGTGGTATTGGAATGAAATTTCGTCTCTGGGGTCCTAAAGATAAACCCCTTTCCAAAAATATATGACTGCCTCCCTGAATATTCCCATCCCTCATTTGGCCTAATGGCTTATGGTCTTATGGGTTATTTGGTCTAATGATGTCTCATTTGTCCTAATGACATTCGGCTTGATGATATTTGGCCTGTCATCTGGCCATTAGACCGAATGAGCCATTAGGCCGAAAGACATTAGGACGAAAGCCATTAGGCCAAATCCATTAATCCGAATGAGTCATTTTAATTTCAATTCCAATCATTGTTTCAATTACCGGCAGAATTAAATGATTTTTAGTGTAGGCTAAAGTACTAAGTAGGGGCAATGAATCTAATTAGGAGGCAGATACTCGCCTCCTAGTAAATTTTTGAAGAAGAAAGTACAGTTTCTATCAATCTTCTTCATTTCGTTGCAAAAAAAGAGGAAATGATAATAATAATTTATTTAAATAAAAAAATGCATTAGTAATTTTTTTATGTTTTTAATGGTAGACAACCCTTGAAAATGGCGATTAGAGGGATGTGGTATAGTGTCCCATAACCAATATCTTAAGTTTAATGTTCTCTTAAAATATGTACATGAAACCTTGGGCAGAAGCGATTATTTTGGTCAAAAGGCTGTTTAACGATACTACGTAGGTAGTATTTAAATAATTTAATCAATTAATTTAACCGGTTCCCATCTTTAAACAATTATTTTTTGGCGTGCTATCGCGCGCTTGACGTGTGCCCGTATTCTACTAAATAAATAACTCAGTGAGTTTTTTATACATCGTAATTGAAATATACACATACTTGGTATGTATTAAAAAAACTCACTCACTGAGTGAACAAATTAGTAGAATACGGGTACTTGCGCTTTGCGTATTTTTACTTAAAAACGGGCAATATATTTAGTAATCATATTTGCCAGGGATAGAGAAGGTGGAGCGTGGGAACGTGGGATGAACGTCCCCACTTTCCCAAGTTCTATTTTGGGCCATTCCTATGTACATATATATATATATATATATATTTTTATGGGGTCGCTCACCTAAAGTTTAAAATTGTTCACTCATAAATCGGCTAATCATAAAAGGGTCCTCTACAGTGTGAGACAACGATCTAGACTTAACCATTGCGCTACTACACTTAAAATACGATGAAAGCTACAATATTTAAAAAAAACATCATTACTGTTTACAATACTAATAGTTATAGCCACAAACCCACTGTAAAACTATAACCCACGGATCCGCTAATGATTAGATTAGTTATAGCATATTACACAATTTATATTTCCCTTCGGCCATGCTCTTTAAATGAAATGCTTTCAATACATTATTAATTGTTTTTAATGAAGTTACCACAATAATACAGTTTGCGTTTTGGCACCCACTCATCTTTATTTATTTCTTTCTTTATTTTTATATGTATTCGTACGTAATCGCAGACGTTGCACAGTGGGGAATAATTGTGTTTCTTGGTTATAATTGATTTAACAAAAAAGTATTTAATATATTTTATCAAAATTTAAGTAGTCGTAAGTGAATAAAATCCGTACTAACATAAATTT
>JAAAKO020005355.1:0-20058 GCA_010015015.2 Bolitophila cinerea | reverse complement strand
AGAAAAACGCCTTAGGCAGTAGTTCCTAAACAGCTCTTTCGCCTCTCCCCCCTAAGAGGCTATTTTCCTAAAAATATATTTATTTTTTTGACAAATAATTTCCTAAAAATAAAATATTGTTTTTTTTAACAAATCTTTGGACTTTTTCCCAACTTAAGGGGGTAATTTCCTTAAAAAATAGATATTTTGTGTTGAGGGCACCTTTTGAGGGGGGAGGGGATAAAAAGTCCTCAGGACTAATTCTAAACTGCACTTTCGCCACTCCCCCCTTAGAGACTAATTTCCTAAAAATAAAACATTGTTTTTTTTACAAATCTTTGAACCTTTGTCTAACTTAAGGGGGTATTTTTATAAAAAAATATATATTTGGTGTTAGTGAACCCTCTTTTGAGAGGGAAAGGGAGAAAAAATCCTCAGGCAGTAATTCCTAAACTGCACTTTCGCCTTTCCTCCCTAAGAGGCTAATTTCCTAAAATAAAATATTGTTTTTTTTTACAAATAATTTCCTAAAATTTTTTTTTACAAATCTTTGAACCTGATTATAACTTAAGGGGGAACCCTCTTTTGAGAGGAAAAGATAGAAAAAATTGAATTTTGACCCCCAAATAATTGTAAATAAACCAAAAAAAAAGGTTCACCGAAAAAATAAAAACGTTTTTCTCAGTTATTGTTTGTATACAAATACACCAACAAAAAACGCTTAAAAAAGGTGCCATTTCATTATAGTTTGCCATCTTTGTAATTTCTCCTCTTAAACACACTTTTTCAATAATCACTGATTTTTTACTTTAACCAACTCCCACCAGGTGGTTTTTGCAAGGAAAGAAAAAATCATTTTGTAATAACATCCACAAAAAAATCGGGAGAAGATAAAGTTAAGATTTGCGAATGTCTTTATAAATTATCCATCTTGATTGTTTTTTTTCTAAAATCCAATTTAAAGAGGAAAAAAGATGATATTTTCAAAATAGCGTTTTTTAATTATAAACTGTTTTCGATTTAGTTTGAACTTGATTTAACATGACTTCTTAGATAGGTAAAAGTTCATGTTTATTTGAATTTGTTTCTATTATTATAAAACCCAAGCTGCGCAACTTGGGATGAGATTAAGTTTATTTCTAGCTCCTTTTTATATCCATTACGATGATAACATTTTTGTAAACCAAAATAACTGTACAATGCTAGCTTATTTTCTAATAATACCTACAAGGATAACATATTCTATTCAAATTGGTGGAGATGGTCGAGATTACTTTTTGTTGTGCATACAAGTAATGACATAAATACTTTTAGTTTTCACGTTTTCGCTGTTGGAAAATTTGAAAGTAAACATACAGTTTATTTTATTGCCTAAGTTTTATTTACCTCTATCTAAATTAAGCCCTCAAATATGGAATTTCCAAGAAACTTACAGTAACACACGTATCATCAGTCGCTTCATAACCATGATTTCGAAATGGTTCTCTGTCTCGTTAGCCATATTCCATTTCCTGCATACGTGTACTGCTCCAAGCGCATACCTCAAAGAAGTTTTCCGGGAGCACCGCATCAGAACGGTCCTGGTGATTAGCGGCGCAAGCTCGGAACGTGAAGATGTTACAGCGGTACTGCTTTCGGCGTACGATTCCAAAATTGCTTGGGTGCACATCAATATGGATGCTCCTGGACGGCTTCAACTCGATCGGAACACTATTTCCGGAAAGGAACTCTTTGTGCTGTTCATGTTCCACCGTGACGAAATGAAAAAGATCACAAAAGCATACCAGCAGATCATTGGCTTCGATCCACGCTGTAAGGGCATGGTACTGTCCATCATGAAACCACCACCGTCAAGACACGTAGTGGAGCAGTCGTTTAAGCATCTGTTTTCAATGAATATGATTAATACCGTTCTTTGCTTCAAGTTGCCCGACCACGGAATTCTAGTGTTCACACACTTTCCGTACCAGGGATTATTTTACGCTCAAATTGCAATGGACTCTCGCCACCGGGCTCTGGTCAGCGATCTCTATCCGGAAAAGACAAGGAATTTACATGGTTATACACTCAGGTCTATTATACGACTATTTCCACCGTTATCCTTTCTGGCCAGGGTGAAGGGAAGCACACAGATCGTGCTCGACGGTATCGGTCCAATGAGTGCGTCGCTTTTTGAAAGAATCTATAATGCCAGCATGAATGTGTCGTACGTCTGTGGGTGTGGATGTCCGCCAGTAATCTCAACTGCCGGAAATCGATTCTGTTCCGAATATATGAATAATGTGTTTGAGATAAACGTCAGATCAGACATACTGCCCAAAGTGAAATCCGATTGGACTCCGAGCAGGTAAAACAAATAAATTATAATTTGAATGCGTTTAATATGAATTCTTTCTATCCGACTATATAGTAATGTTGACTTTGACATTGATTTGACCATATGGTTCTACAGCCAAATTGATAATAGATTTGATGCACTATATCCGAAGCGATGGGAATCACTTGTGCTGGTTGTACCGTACATTCCGTACGTCACCTATTGGACAGAGAATCTATACAGTTTCAGCTGGATAATTTCATGGATTACGTTATTGTATATTTTCACAATTGTCAGGATATTGTTTCAGAGGTATCATGTCTTAGCAAAGAAACGAGGACATTCCTTTGGCACTGTGTTCTTTGATACTATGGCCAGGTCAATTGGATCTACAATGAAAGTGACAAGCGAAAGCATTGCTGAACACACGCTGATCGGTTTCTGGACATTTTTCTCGTTATTGTTTGCAATTCGGTTTTCTGGTAACCTTTACGATTCGTTGTCCATTGAGTCCACCATCAGACGACTGAACACCATGGCTGACGTTTTCAATAATACTGGTTTAAATGTGCTTGTACCTACGGATATTGTTTCGGTTGAGGATGCGGTTTCATGGCTGAAACTTGACAAGTAAGTATATATATATGCAATATACGAGTAATTTGAAATATTATATTAAGAAACGATGATTTTAGATACCAATATAGAATGATACCAAGTAATAACTTGGACATATTAAATAAGCTGCATGTAAAGGATCTAAGCACAGCCTATATTGTGTCTAAATACTATTCCTCTATTATATTGAACAATCCGATTCATAACGCCATGTTTTATGTGACCAAGGATAATCTATGTACGTTCTAGAAATATTCTTTAAATTTTAATCCAAATTACCGATCAATTTAAATTTTTAAAAATCAATTTACTTACATATATCTTAGTTTCTTTTCTGATGGGTAAAGTTGTACCGAAAAATTCACCGTTATTGGATGTGTTCAACGAGGCTTCAATGTACTTCTTGGAACACGGCCATGACAAGCACTTCGAGAACATGGCAATTAGAAATGTGCATTCGGATCGTAGCGCCGCAGTTGCTGTGCGAAATAAAAACCAGATGAATTCTAAGATGAGCTATGCATCGATCACCTACAGTGATCTGGAGAACATGTTCCGGCTCTATTTGGTATTGGCGTTGGCCAGTATTTGTGTGTTTGGAATTGAGCTTCTGCTGGCACGACGACGTTCGTTCAAGATTTTCATGCCGGAATGTTTGCGGCGTTTGCTGAAATGGAAATAGAGGATAAAATTGAATATTTAGTTTAAAGAAACCCTACAAATGTGGGATTTCAACTGCACTTACTCCGGTTTTTTGATAATTAGCTTGCATAAATTTGTTATTTCAAACTTAAAAATAATTTATTTATATTAAATTTAAAGAAAAATTTAAGATTTTATCAAATTGTTCCTGAAGTAAAATAAAAACATACCATATAAGCCCTATAAATGTTTTTTTCTCATCTCAAAAAGGTTCGAATGCGGATGTTTGTTTCGGATGTTTCAGCTAGGAATTCAGGTCTAAATATATAGAAGGACTCAGGCACACGATTTAGGACTCATCTTCCTCAAATTCAACGCTGTTTAAATTAACACTGCTTTACCATGCATAGAAAAAGAAGAGTAAATTATTATCCAAATCCTTAGGTGAGGGGTGATTTGTTAAAAGATTTGTAAAAAAATAGAAAATATATATTTCGAAGCGTTCCGTAACTCAAGGGGTCTGCCCACTTTCCCTAACACCCCTCTATTATAAAAAACGTAATATTTTATACAATATTATACAGGAAAAAGGGTATAGAGGGTTAAAATCGAATAAAAAACAGTCAACATTTTTTAAAAGGCTTATAACGTGTATAGCCTTCGAGTTTTTGGGACCATGGACCTCGCGAGGGTGATCACTCTTTTTAGGTTAGTTTCGACTTCATGTTTTTTTTTACAATTTAAACATTATTTCGTGGTCGGCGAAAATGAACAACATTGAGCAACTTTATATAGATTTTTTTGGCAATGGGGGTCCACGGCCCCAAAAACTGAAAGAAGGATTTCACCATACCAAATTTGACCGTCTCCAATATGTTTTTGGGAGGATGAGGGTAAAAATATAGTAATTGTCTTTTTGTAAGACTATAAATCAAAATCATTCGATTCTAATTATTTTAATAAATATTTTCTTACAGTAGGCGCCGTAAAAGACGGGTAAGGGGTTCCGCCATAAAGGGGGAATTGATTAGAAAGCAAAATTTTGCGGTATTTTCTTCAAAAACATATAAAGTGCATTTTATTTGGCTAAAATCTACTTTATATTCTATAAAAAAGTGAAGAATTAAACAAATCGTTCGAAAGAAGGATGTTTTTCTTACATACTGGCTTACAACCCAAAATGTGAGTCTAAGCCTCTCCAAATAGATCTAATCTAAGCCAATTCTCTAAAATCTTCTACTCGAAGAGTACTGAGATCGGTAACAATGGAGTCTGTCCATCTCACCCTGAACCAGCTTTTCTTTGGTGTTTTATGATATAAAGACTTTGTAGGAAAGCTTCTAAATCCACAGAGCATGTCCCAGCCATCAGAGTTTTTCGACTTTGATGAAGTGGGTATTATCACCCTCACCATAAAGAAGTGCCAAATGGTGATAGAACCGACTGCGCCAAAGGCAAAGGCCATCATCACAAATGGGTCAGAAAATAGTGCGTATTAGTACCATCCTTTTAGACAAACGGAAGTTTTGCATTTTTCTGTGGGTCACCACGCTTCCGAGCCATTTATGTAACGACTGGACGTATCAGTGTCTAGTACATTTTAAAATACGAATCCTTATATCCTTTTACTTTTTTGTAAAGTTACCGAGGATCGTTTACTATCTATTTTTGCAAAAACCTTTCCATCCTGCACCCGTTTTTAATATTTTAAACTTCTCCACCTAAGGAATGAATTTACATGAGAAAAAATAGTGTTTTCAAACTTTTCTTTGGTGGTTGCCTGTGGGTTATAACTATATAATGGTTATGCCTAAAAATCTCTACCACTACTAGGTCATCCTGTTTTCCAAATAAAACCCTCAAATCTTCATTTAAATTACGTTCAATTTATTAGATTTCGCAAATATTTGCTAAAACTTACACACACATAAACAAGAAATCTCAGTCCCTAAAACTATGAATGCATTAAAATTGATTTAAATAATGATAAGTCTAAAATGAGCGTACATGCACAAGTGTATCGTAGTTGTTTATCTCAACACAAACTCACACACTCACACCCCCACACACACACACACACAGAAAAATCTAGAATCTAGATAAAGTGTGGGTTGCGGTTTGCGTTACGTTGTCCTGTATTGCGGTTCTGGCGAATGACTTTGTTTGCGGTGCCACCCTGCTGCTGAATTCCACCGTTACCAGACTGACCAGCCATCAGTTTCTTAAGTCCCTTCATAATCAGATCGTTCATGAGTGTCTCTTTGTTCACGGCCACTTTGGCCACAGCATTCTTAGCGACGCCATTCTGTGCCACCTTGGCCTTCAATGCTGGCTTGGGCTGTTGTTTCGTACCGACTTTCTCGGCAGCAACCGGAACCACAGCCGGACGAACCTTATCACCTTCCTCGAACTCCTCGCGCTTCTTGTAATCAAAGTCAGCCGTCAAGAAATCCTCGTGAATCAAACCGAAACACTGATACGACTTCTGTACGAGTTTCTCTTCGTTATCCTCCAGCACACTGGTCAACAGTTCGGATACATCACCATCAATGGGTGCATCGGTTTCCATTGCATTGCCATCCTCATCGACGGCAGCTGCTCCCTCGACCGTTTCGGTAGCATCTACAGCTTCAGCAGACTTAGCCGCTGGTACTTCTAATTTAACCTTCTTCGGCGGTGCCTCTGGCTTGCTAACGTCCTCGTAGATCTTCTGCAACTGAGGCAGGTAAACGTACGAGTTCGGCTTGAGTGCCAACCACTTGACATTCTGAATGCCACCCGGGTGCACAGTCTGAAGCTGCTTGATAATTAGGATAATGTTCTCGGCAATCAGCTCGTCGGACATGCTGTGCCGACCTACGGTTATGCGCTCCATGTTCGGGTTTTCGTAGTTGTTGTATGTCAGGAAAACCGTACGAAGTTTCACATCAATCTCGTTGGCCAAGTCAGACTCGGCAAGATCAACTGGAATGGCAGCCTTTCCTTCGTTCAGGAGCTTGTCGCCCAGGAATGCATTCACTTTGGTGGCAATGGAAGCGTCCACCAGAAACTTGTCAAACAAGAATGTGAGCTTACGACGTTGCTCGTACGTGGGATATTCCAGGAAAAGCTGTGACAATGGAATAACCGTGATGGCGTCTGTGATCTTCTTGCTCTTCAGCAATGCCTCGTAGTGCTTAATGGTTTTCTCTACGTCCGATGGCTTGCGAGTGTTCTTGTTCAGATCCTTAACAAACAAACAAACGTGCGACTCGTCGGTGATCAAGGTGTTTGGTAAAACCCTGTTCGAAAGAGAAAAAATCAATATAATAATCAATAATCAATACGGTGTCGCGTGTGGCCTTGTTTCTAGGCGTTGGCCTACTTAAAACATCTAACGGACACAAGTGCAAGATACTTACAATCGAATAAGATGCACTGGGATGTGCGGAGTGCGGTGCGTATGGATCAGCATTGTGTACGTGTAATTGTCAGCACAGAGTCTTGGGCTTTCGGCTACTTTGTTCTCGGTGGCGGCCTTCAGGTTCTTCACCAAGCCGCTGAGCGTCTCCTCCGAGAGAGTCGTCTCGAACAGTACATCGTCCAAGGCTTTCCGATTCTCATGGCAATGCATCATCCAACGACGCGTGTACCCGTTCAGCACACTGGAGTTATTTCCTTTGGCCACAGGGGACGCCGACGCCGGTACGCTTTTCTCTACCAATTGTGAGGCCATTTTGTAACTGTTTGGGCTTGTGTGTCGTGCAAACAAAACGTTTAATTTGGATGTCCAAAAAGTACGCTACTTTTACGGTATGCGGGTGGCGGAGCGTATAGTGAAAGTAGGCAAAACTTGTGAATGTGCGATGTTTGAGTCGTAACAAGAGCGTCGGTCGCCTTTTGATGGAACAATGAATAGGATTTATGACGAAATACAGGTGAACAAATATTTGCAACAATCGGAGGAGCTGTTAAACGAAGATGCTGCTTCAGCTACGAACGAAGTTAGCAGCGTGTGAGTGTTGAGCAAACGCGTGCATGTATCGGTTGACACTGTGCGGTTCACATTGCTCTGCAATACCGATAACAGTTCGGTGCCCAGTATTCGAAGCGAAGTGGAATTATTTTATAATAGTAAATTGGTATTTAGGTTTTTATTTACTTCAAAATAAAAAAAAACTTAAATTTATTGGTAAATTGGTAACAAATACATAACTAGTTTTTTATAAATAAGATTGCTATAGTATGTATATATGTGTGAACGCAATAAAAATGATATCATTTCTGCAGGTAATAATAATTATTGTTGTCGCCGCCGCCGCCGCGCACTTATTTTTAAGGTTATGTCTTATGTGTACAAATCCATTAAATGAGGTTAAATAATATTTTTGTTCGATAAGTTTACAAAAATTAATTCCGCAAGGGCCAAATGGTGCCTTATTTGTTGAAGGAGGAAGATATATAATTATATATTGTAAAGGGGTAAATATTATCGACTATTTTGACAGATGTTTGTATGGAAAATTGGAAACTGTCAAATTTGTCGTTAAATAGTCGATAAAATTATTGTTATGTGTTCACAGAATACAGGGGTGGGGTAAACAGTATCTAATGCGAAGTTCATAAGCGAGAAACGGTAAAATAATAAGCGCGACAAACCATAAGCGCAAAATACACTAATTGCGTTATTTTGAAGTGGTTAAGTTTCCGTCACTTGTTAGGACTTACGACACGATTATAGTTTAAAGACCATACAAACGCGCGTCTTGGTTGAAATTTCGTTTATAAGTAGATCTATTTTATATGTTTTTCATATTCGCCTAATATAATATAAATACGTTAATTAAAATATGAAATAGTAAAAACTGCGCGCGAAAATTATATCCTAAATATATATGAAATAAAAATTACTTACAATACTGTCAAATACTGCCTCAAAATCTCGGATTGAAGAAATGTTGATTACAAAGTTCGTACATAGAAAAACTGGTCCATTGCATTTACAGTCTACAAAAATCACCTAATCCTAACCTCAAAATGAGTCTTCAGGCTGCAGTGCGTTGTCTATATATTTAAATATATTTTTAGCAATTTGAAACCAATATCAGTTGTATTAACGTAATTGCAATAATTTATAAATACATTTTATATAGTAAATATATATAGCTTATATATATATATATATATCTCGTCGTATCTTTTATATGTTAAGATTCACAGTGTATTTTATGTATGTTAATTGTTACTAATGGCCGCTGACACATTTCTTAATAATAATATACGATATTGATTATAATGATTTAATATTATTTAGCGTGTAGTATAAAGGTTTTTTTTTAAATTATCGTCATTGTTTATCTAACATCATCTAAACTATATAATTGTATTATTATATTTTTGCATGCGACTTTTAAAAGCTATCTCTCTCTCCCACTCTATTTATCTAGTTCGGGAACACGGGGAGCACAACCGATAAACGTAAGAACAAAATTACAAAAAATAATCATCAATCAATAACAGAGATACTACAGAGAAAAACTGCCTTATGTCTTTGCGTCCTACGTGTGTTTTTGTTAGGTTAGTGTGTGTTCATTATAGGCACAGTTACTCTTTTTTTTTGTTGGTTATGTACAAAACGGTTATAAATTTTTCTCATAGCGGCGCACAACATAAAGTTGTTCTATTTTTAAAAAATGTATTACATTTTGTCTTCGATCACATGTGGGTTTGGTTTGTGTTTGCACACCATATTTTTTTTATTGGATTATCATTGCAAAATGGACCGAGTTTTTGTCTACGAATCCATTTTTTACAATGTCGTTTTTAGGTTATAATAATATATGTGCTTTTTTACTATAATAAATACACGCGCTATTTATATATAATTACAAAATGGTTACATATATATATTTTTTATAATATTATGTTTTAAAAACATACAGTTTCGGTGTAGGTTTTTTTTATTTAACTGGTAAAATAAGTCTGTTCGGTTGCAATATAAATGTGTGTTTGTTGATAAAAATAATTACGGTAAAACGCGTTGTTCATCTCGAGGGTGATATGCAAAATTTTAAGAGTGTGTGTAAGTCTGGTGGTAGTTTAATGTATATTAAATTTAATCATTAAATGATTTTTGTAAAGGTGCAATGATTATCGAAAAAAATCTCTAGGTAAAAATGTGGTAGATTTAAAAAATATAAAAAAGGTAAAAAATCATTACAATAATTAGTTTTTAACACTATATATAATATGTTTAAATACTTGCATTAATTAATAACTGTTTTTTTTTAGAAGTCGCAAAAAATCGACACTTAACTGCCGCTGAGAAAATTGGACGCACCTTTATCACAAAATCTTAAAGTTCGTGTTACAACCTGTTAACTTTAGTTTTACAATAGATTTAAATAATTCATGATTGAAGATTGTGAGGTTATGTTTTACGTGATCTAGCTGATTTAACGTATTTTTAATATTTTTAATCAATATATAATAAATTGGGTGTTTTTGCTCGTTTTTTTTCATCGAGTGTAAGTGAGAGTTTAAAAACATAACCAAACTATAATTTTGCGATCCTAATTTTGTATATTCTTCCATTATCCAAATCTTCGATTCCTTTTTTATAATAATTTCATCTTGTGAATCAATTATGAGGCTCGATGTTAGCAAAAAACTTCACGCTCTGAAAAAATAAAATATTAATCAAAATTATAAACAAAAATCTTAAAAAATTGCTAAAAGTGGAGTTAGGGCATTTTGCCAATCCATTTTTGGGCATTTTGTCAAGTGCCATTTTAACACTAATTGAGGGCATATTTTTCTTTTTTTAAATATTTAAATGCAGCATTTTGTCATTTTTTATAAAATAGCTAAAAATGGGGTTAGGGCATTTTGCCAATCCATTTTGGGCATTTTGTCAAGTGCCATTTTAACACTAATTGAGGGCATATTTTCCTTTTTTTTATATTTAAATGCAGCAATTTGCCATTTTTTCTAAAAATTTTAAAAGGTGAATTTAATTCAAATTATATTCCGTCTCCCAGAAAAAAAATTAGGGATGTATTGGAGGTATTATTTACCGAAATTATTTCTTTCTTGGATAATGCGACAAGTTTAAAGTAAAAACTTTTTAAAATGATTTTTAATGAATTATTTGTTTTTAGAGGGATAAATTCAAAAGACATCAAACTATAGAGAAACAACTTTAAAAATCACCCCCTTAAAATTAATTTAAAAAGGGCTCGAAAAAGAGTGATTTGTAAATTTAAAAAACATCCTATACGTGATCAAATTGGCATTTTGGCCAAAAACATTGGCAGAATGGAATTTTGGCAAATTGAATCATTTAAAGATATTAGAAAAATCGGAAAAATTGCCCACAATTATTGGAAAAATAAAAAAAAAATGTCACTATGGCATTTGGCAAAATGACACACATTGCCAAAAAAAATCATAAAAAACCAATAAAACCAAAAACCGCGATTACACCCATTTTCTCAAATGTTTTTGTTGTTTTTCCTCTTTCTGTTTGTTTGCGTTTTTTTTGTATCATAATCACAGTATATTTTCAAAATAAAGGTTTATAAAGGTTTTGGGGTTTTCAATTTTTAAGTAGTTTTTTTCTATACATTTTCTTGTATCTCTCTCTCGTTCTAAATGTTTTCTTTCATTTTTATATAAACAACAACAAATACAAAACCCTACAAGTACATAATATTATACATATATATATAATATATAAATGGTGTGTATGTGTGTGTGTATAATGTATATAATATATAGATATTTTAATGTATATAGGTACCAACAACAAAAATTTGGTGTATTTAAATGTGTGTCTTGTGTGTATGTGTGTGTGGATAAGCTCTCACAAAATCGTTTTTAAACAGTGTGTGTTTTTTGCCTGCGTATTTTTGTCTAAATTCGAAAAATGTTTTATGTGCATTTTTTACATGTAATTTATATATATATGTACGTACTTTATATATAGTCTACGGTCAAAAACTAAAACAGCGTAATAATTGATAAACAACAACAACAATCTAAAGTACTGTTTTTGCTACAGAATTGAGCAAAATTGATAAAAATAGATATACATTAAAATTAAGAAGTAAAATAACACGAAAAACACAAACACGATTTGAAAAAAGGCAAAACGTAAGCGCAACAATGATAATATAATCGGAATTCTTATACTAACTAGCAAGATCATAAACAATAACGGTTTTTTAAGTGTGTTTTATACGTTGGGTATGAATGTGTGTGTGTGTGGGTGTGTATCTTAAACCTTACAAAATTTGGTGGCACTGATTCTTAATTTTTTTTGTTGTTTTTTCTTCATTTATTTTCTTCTCTTTTTTCGTTTAATTAAAGCATTTTGGTTCTCTTAATTCTTTAAGTATTTTCAATAAATACAAAAATATTGGATCATAATTAGTTAATGTTTTTTGTTTATATTTTGTTTTATTGATGTACTCTATATAAATGTTCAGTCATCACGTTCAAAATGTTACACATATACATATATAGTAATATAAAGCTACCTGCGGTCACGTGTGATTGCATATTGTTGGGTTTGGGTGTGTGTATGTGTGTTTTGTTTGTGTGTTTGTAGAGGGTGTCTATTTAAACATAAATATAACGAGAAAAGGACTCGAATTAAATTAAGTATTTTAGTTTTAATTGGGTCCACAGAAACTTAATTTTGAATAATTTAAAATCTATCAAACAAGAATGTATTTTAAGGAATGAAAAACAGAAGATTCGAATAACTGAAAATGAAATGCAATAATTCCTCTAATTTAGCTAGTTATAAATAAATAGTTTTTCGTCGGTTTATAACAGCTATATAAACAAGACGTACAAATTGCGTGTTATATTGTGTGTGTGTGTGTGTGTTTACTTAACGCTATTGACATTTTTTTCTAATTATTCATTTATATAAAAAGGGCTCGGTTTGTTTTGAATATTTTATATTTGCAATTTGTTAGTGGCGTTGTGCTGTGCTCCGCACGATGCACTCTATATGCACCCCAAAAAACGTCTAAGACTGCTGCTGCAATTGAAATCCACTCTGGTGGATTGGGCAAAGCCGCATAAACACAATATACATATATAATAGCTTGTGTTGAATGAATTAAGATTTGATCTTTTACGTAAACCATAATATTTATAAGCCGCACAATAATCACACACGAGAGGGCAGGAGTTTTTGTTGTTGTTGTTTCTACAAATCTACAGACCAACAAAAAAAAATGTACAAAATACAAGCAAATCTTGTGCGCAATCAATATTTAGATAACAAAAAAAGACACACAACTTTCATGGAAATAATAACAGTAAGAAATGCATTCTTATTTCTTTTAAAAGCAAATTTACAGAGTGTTGCGTGTGTGTGTGTGTGTGCGAGCACGGAGAAATGCGATGCCAGTATATAGTTTCTCTCTCGTTCCAGAATTTTGATATGCTAGCAACAACCACAATTGCGCTGCAGCGGCTAGATGAGCTCACTTTCTCTCTATCTATCTATTTTTAAGTCATCGCTTAAAAATCTTATAAATGGTCTAAGTAATTTTAAGTGTTTAATTAATATTATTGGGTGTACGTGTGTGTGTGTGTGTATGTTTGTTTATGTTTGTATGGGTGTGTTGTATATATATATATATGTGTATATAGCTAAAGTAAGACATACTAGTTCATAATCACTTAGAGACAGAAGTATCCGGTTCGTGTGAATCCAGATGATTGCTGTTGTT
Organism: Bolitophila cinerea; assembly: GCA_010015015.2. Lineage (NCBI taxonomy): Eukaryota > Metazoa > Arthropoda > Insecta > Diptera > Mycetophilidae > Bolitophila > Bolitophila cinerea. Next base: position 6,771 of record JAAAKO020005355.1, on the reverse strand, counting down.
GGACAGGAGGGTCGATGTGGCGGATTCGGTGGCTGAGGCGGAGCATTTCAGGTCATTTGAGAGTGTCGTTGCACTGCATTTGATGGCCGTCGGTTTTCTATAAAAAAAGCAGAAGTCAGAACGAGTCACACACACGCACACACACAGGCTAAAACACGTCTTACTTACGCATCTGTGACGGCTGCACTCGTTGGACCATTCGAGTACGGCACGGCCGACGATTGATTGTTGCTCATAAACTCTTCAAAAGTAGGATGGTCCTTGCCAGTTACGGTCGTGGGAACGGGTGCCGGTGCACCGTCATCTTCGTTTGTGTCCGGTGCCGCCGGGGACGGGGTCGATGTCGAATCGATGGAACTGTTTAACTTTTCAGTCTTCTCGGAAGTCTCGTCTGTGTGCACATTGGCATTGCCGTCCGTGGCAGCGACGGCGGCGTTCGTCTTACTGGCCGGACGTCCATTCGGATACGTTGCAAACGTGATCGGTGGCGGACTGTCACCATCGCTGCTGTCCGTGTCCACGGAAACGGTGTCTGCCGATGTGTTACCCTGGAACGCATCAAAATGCTGATCAAAATCGGCGAAATTGTCCGACGAAAATGTGGCCCAGCCACTTTCATTGATCACACCGGTGTCCGAGTGAATCTCCCACGGATTGAATGTGATGGGCGGAGCAGGAGCCAGCTGCAGTGTTTCCGCAACACCGTACGGAATATGCAAGCTGTTCAGATCGTCGGCCAGCTGGTCTGGAGCAGTCACGTCGTCCCACATACTGTCCACGTTCTCATCGTCCAGACTGTAGTTGTCAAACGCACGACTGTTGCAGGCCTGAGTGCACACACAATGAATTTAAAGATTTAGATCAATTTTAAACGTTCAATATACATACCTCTTCGAATAACTCTGTCTGATACGTACTGCGTGCCAGCTCCTCTACTGTATGACTGCAAAAATACAACACTTGGTTAGTTCTTCAGTAAAAAACATATGAATTCCGAAACGTACGGCAGGTTGGCTTCAATCTCGTTAAAGTAGTCGTTTCCATATGTCTCGTCCTGAAAGTCTTTCTGCAGCGAGTTCTCGTACGTATTGCTATCACTCTTCAAGGGATCAATACCAGCCTAAATGGAAGACAAACCATTAGAATTTTCAGCGTGTTCTTACTTTAGTGCTTTCTCAAAAAAAAAATTTGGGATTAGGAGATTTCTATTATTATTAAATATATATTTTCGAAAAATCGTCCATTAAAGTGAAATAAAGTTAAAAAAACATTACCTCTTCTAAAGAAAATAAATGTGTTTAAGGGGAAATTTCCAAGGACAGAGAAAATGCTGCCTTTTATCTATTTTCTAAGCTTTAACTCTTCTTCATTCGGGGTAAATAATATTATACTTTTTTTGGATTCCTCCATTCCTTGGTAAATATAATTAATTATATTAGCAAGTAGTACAGAAAAACTTTATTGATTTTTTTTTTAAATACAACCATTAAAATAGTAGCAAAAAAACAAGTGAAAAATTAACAAAAACAAAAAAAAATACCAGAAAATGGAAGAGAGTAGAAGCTCAGAAAATACCTAAAAAAGGATTCTCTCCCATCTACTAATTTCATACTTTAAACAAACTCCCCCACACAAAATCATATAAAAAAGGTCAACCTTGACCATTTTCCAATTTTCACAAAAAAAAACTACAAAAAACACGTTAATAAACTCACCAAAAAAGTCTTTTGTGTTTTAAGCTGTGCGGCCAGCTCACCGGTGGGCTCAATGATCATGTTCCAGTTGTCCTGATCGACATCGCTCACGTTCGACTCCACTAAGGCACGGAATTGGTCGGAAGCCAGAATACTGGACACCAACGAATCGAACATATCAATCAGGTGACCCATATAGCCGAGACGACGACCACGCTTGGTGGCACTGGACCTGCGCAAGATACAAGAAAAAATCTCAAGAATTTAAAGCAATTCACAGAAAACCAATGAAAACCAGCACTCACTGTGACTCCTCGTTGTTGTGCACCCAGCAGTCGATCAGCTTAGAAACTATCTTACAGTTAACTATAATCTGTGTGTAAGCAAAAAAGCGAAACGAATATTATTGTTATGGCAACGCAAAACACCCCGCGTTTAATACTCACATGTGTTTGTAAGGCGGAGGGGTTCAAGAGTGCACTGCCCTCGATCTGGTCGAACGCTTCGAACGCATACGAAATGCATCGTTTCACCTGATTGTGTAGAATGTTATTCCAGCAGTACTGCTTGAACAGCGTAATCAATGTGTTGAAGAAATCAGTATCGCAGATTCTGTGGAAAGTAGAAAGCAGGAGTTAGCATGTGGATAATTTCGTTTGGTGTTGTGCCAAGACATACGCAGTTATGATTTCCGAGTTCTCTGTTTCAATTAATACTGTAAACAGGGTGCAGATCTGCAAACGAGTGTTGCCGAACGGGGGCGACAGCAGCGTAACGGTTGTCTGGATGTCCGGTTTCTGAAAATGCGGTTTTAAAAAAAACATTATAAATTTTAGGACGAGAGGGAGAGTGAGAGAATAAAAAGTGCCCGTACGTACCGGTGGTGGGTTCACCAAGAGCACATGGAAGTCTTTGATTCGCGGTGCTATCGTGCGCAGCAATCCTATCACAATCTTTTGGTGGTGGTCCTTTTCGGAGTCCACCAGGAACTGCAGAGCAGTGTCCGAGACGGGCTCATTGCTACAATCAAATCAATTATATAATCTTATTCAAAAACGCCTTAAACCAAAACTCACATTATTGGATTCTCCAACAGTTTCAGAATGATCTTGATGCCAGACGCAATGCTACTGGCACGGTGCGCATTGGCCAGCACCACTTCGAGCAGACGATTAGTTGTGTCAGCATGCTCGAGCGTCTGCAACAGTGTGTATGTGTCAGCAGTGGACCGAGTCTTGTTACCGTGCTCCTGCAGCTCATTCTGACGCGAATTGCGACCCGTTGTGATGACGTCGCACAGAAACTGTGCCACATTATTGTGCTTGTCCGAGTCATCGTCACAGCCCAGGATGTCAATCAAGCGTTGGATTAGTTTTTGCTCTTTGAGCCACTGAAATGCCAGAATAATAAATCAGTAATTCAAATACACTCGCAAATGTCACCGCGGCGCGCTTAACTTACATCGAACAGATCGTGTCGCATGTCCGGTCCCTCGACATTCGTGATTATATGAAACAGGAGATCCGTAATCACTGGCGTTCCGATGTGCCGGTAGATTGTGTCCAAAAATCCCGGACGTTTTTTGATAAACTCAATCACCTGCAGACACACACACTGGTACGAAAACCAGTTTTGTCCGGTTTTCTTGGATATGAGCATACCAAACGTCTTGCTGAAAAATGACGTGAGCAACGGATTCAATGGCGGCTCTTGTTCGAGGAACGAGTACAGGTTCTGCAGGATGTGGTGCTGCTTGACCAGGTGCTCGGTAAGGGCGGGCGTATCACACGTGAGTATCTCACAGGCAACATTTGGGTACTTGAAACGAATGGCATCGGCCACATCTGTGGGCGGTTCGGTTATAATCAAGGCTACCAGCTCCTCAATCACTTCCGTTTTATGTAAACTGTAACAACAACAAAAATGTATTAAAAAACTGAATTTAATTGCGGCCAAAAAAAATACAATTGAGTCAGGTTCTTATTCTGTGACTTGTACTCCTGTAGAATTTCATCTTCGTCGAGCAGTTCGGTGAGTGTCACGTCCTCTTTGCTCAGCAAAGCCTCGATGTGGGGCGAAGGCGTACTTCCGGTCTCCCAAAACATGATGACCCGGAATATTTGGTGGTAGCAGTTTACTATCTAACACAGCTCACTGTAAACATAGAGAAGACAAATGGAAGCGCAATACTTTGGATTAGAAATGTGTACACGCCTACAAATTGCGCACTAGTTTATGTCGCTTGACTTGGGGTATTGGACTTATTAGGCAGTCTTAAATATGAATTTTATAGTTTCGTGAATCTGACCAGCACGGAGTTACATACAGTCACGCACACACTCACACACACACTCACCCAACAGCACACAATAAGACAATAGAGAATATAGAGATAAGCGCAAAGTGTATTATTATCTTTCAGAGCGCAGGGCCCCCGTTGACAGGCACTTTTCGATTCTATATATATAATACAAGCACTCACACAGTCGCACACAGAGGAACGGAGCGTCGTGTATAGGCGCGCACTAACACACACACACACACACACACACACACACACAAACACACACACACACACACACATAGACTTTGTGATGTTCACGCAGCAGCAATGTGTGTGCGCTCGAGCTGATTCTTTTGCAGACAAACGATCGCACACAAAACACGCAAGTCAGCACGGCTAGCCTCTTCTAGGGCAGCGTTCGCATTCTAGGGAGCACGTGGATGTGCACACAGTTATTGTGTTAGAGAAACGTACCTAAATGGGGTGCACTTTTGCAAAATGGTAAAAACAGAAACACTGTATCTCAAAACAATGGCGTATTGTACAACATGATGGCTGACGGACGGCTAGTTGCGAGATGACAGTTGTGGTTTTGCACGATAGGTGGTGCCAGATGTAATTGCGAGCCAGCGCCGCGTTATGAATTGAAAAAATTACGATACATAAAGTGGATATTGGGCATAATGTTTTTGAATAATTGAACATTTCTTAGTTTTATTTTATTTTATGGGTTGAATAGGAACAAAAGCTATAAAATTAATTTGAGATTGTTTTTTTGTTATCCTTCGAACTCGAATTGCATATGTTTATCTGTCGAAATTCGCTCAAGGGAGGAGAGTGATTGAAAATAAAAATTGACTTATTTAATTAATTTGTAGGGATTAGAATAATAATAATTATATTTTCTGAAAGCTGATGGAGAAGTGGTTTTCAATAGAGCCAGCAAAAGCGAAAGTGCAGTTTGAGAATTAGTGGCTGAGGATTTTTTCTCCCTCCCTCTTCCTCCTCAAAAGATGGTCCTCCAAATACCATAAATATAAATAGTTTATTTTCAGAAAATGGCGTTTAATCTGTGTGCCTTTTCTTCCCCACCCCTCTCATAAGGGGATCTCCCCAATCCCGAATATCATAATATTGTTTCTAGGAAATGAACCCCTTGGATCAAAACGATATATTTTATATAAATTGCTATAAGAGGTGGAGGAGGGAAGGGGGAGGCAAAGAAAAGGATGCGATTATGTTGTAAAAAGCCAAACCTAAACAGACGTTTAGTTTTATGATCGTGGATACCCTTTTTAGGGCAGTGTAAGCTTAATAAGTTTTATGCCATTTAAACCTTAGTTCGTGGTCGGTTGACTAATACGAAATTGAACCAAATGAAACAAATGTATAGAGAATACTTTTTTTAGCTATGGGTGTCTACGGCCCCAAAAAATAGAGGCTTTATAGATTTGACATTTTGAAAAAAGGGCATCATTTCTTTTGTTTTCTCCCTCCCACTCCTCTCTCTATATCAAATTTTATTTTTATATTATAGATATATTAAATACTTTTAATTTAATACCTAACACACTTACTACGCTCCTCAAAACGTTCCAAATCTTTGAACCCCTCCCGCACCCTTAAGGGTTCATTTCCTAAACATAAAATGTGGTTTTACGGTGGTAGACGAAACCTCTTTGAGACAAAAATGCAGTTTAGTCCTTCAAACTAAACTGCACTTCAACCAATAACTATTTTAATACCATTTTTTGGGGATGATCCCCCTTGCAGGAGATATAAAAAAACGTTATATTATCTCTATCCCACATCCCTGTTCTATACCTTGCAGGATGTAGGGGCAGATGCACGGTATCGCCTACTAGTCATATTTATTCAAATTGCAATGGAGGGAGGAGAGCGATGCCTGAACCATGAAGTAACGTGGAGAAGGCGCATCATGTACAATTTTTTGACAGATTTCGGGCATCTTATGATTGGTACCTTTAAATCAATAATAAATAGAGCGAGAGAGAGAGAGACAAAAAATTAATTATTTTACGTCAGTGCTCCTAAACTGGACATTTGCTAAACATTAGCGTTTTTACAGTTTTGTTTAGACTTTATGAGCTTTGGTTGAACAGAACCCTCCCCACACCCCTTAAGACCCCCTTCCCGAGCCTAAATTACTAAATTTTATTTTTTGGAAAACATCCCCTTAGGGGTGGGAGGGGTTAAAATTATCACCAACAATTAAAAACATTTAAGGAGGAAAAAGAGGGGTAGAGGGGGTTTTAGGGTATCAGTCGATAGTTAATTTTGATGCCTATTATTTAAAGTGAAGATAAATGTATTTGGAGTACCTTTAAGGAAGATAGGGGCGAAAGGGTATTTTTAGTTTTGTGTGTTTGTTCGATTGAAACCCTAAACCCCCTTAAATGGCATTTTGTTTAAATTTTAAACATCTCTTACACCTAAGGGTATGATTTCCTAAAAATAATAGTATGGCTGTTAGCGCCAACACTTTACCTAAGAAAATGACCTTAATATTTTTTTTACTCCTCTTACTTATGCCCCTATACACACAAAAACAAAAAATACCTTTTCGCGCCTATCTACTTAAGTGTACTCCAATTTCATTCAACCTATTTTTTATATGATAGGTATTAAAATTACCTATCGATTGATACCCTAAAACACCCTCTGTCCCTCCTTACATGGCATTTTTCTAAAAATTTTAAACATATATTTCAACATATAACTGATGCACCCAAGCCTACATATTAGAATCTTTACGTTACTTTTTTTGTCAGG